>JACXGK010005229.1:0-34077 GCA_016801125.1 Novumbra hubbsi | reverse complement strand
CGTAGTACTTGGTTTGAATCGACAAGGGGAAGTCGAACAGCAGAAGCTAAGTAGGGTGGATAATGAGTTCATGAGGGACAGGTGTGTGGAGAGGCCAGGTGCTTAATGACTGGGAGTGTTTTGACTGACAGGCGCACCGCGCTCATAGTCCACCAGAGGGTGCAGTTGGACCAGCAGGTCAGGGTGGAACCCTGACACAGATATATTGGAACAAACCAAGATTTTGCTAATTGGTATTGGTTTATTTTCAGAAGCAGCATTAAGCACATATGCGTGGCCATCAGTGGAATAGAGCTTACCAGATAATCAAGCAAATTGCAATTAAAATTGAGCAATAGTCAAAAGTTATTTTATGAGTTTATGGTATTCTGCAGAACTACTTAGTTTATGCATTCCTACTAAGATACACTATATGGCCAAAGGTGTTAAATGGGGTTGAGGTCAGAGCTCTGTGCAGGCCACTCGAGTTCCTGCACACCCACATCGTCAACACAGTTTTTTGCACAGAGTCACCTTAGGTCTGTGTTGAGTGATGCAAATAAGATAGCTACCACTTCTGTAACATTTCGAACAGCATTGTTCATATTCTGATATATAATACATAAGAACATCCGCTATACAAATATTAATGGATACTTATTTACAGGACATGTACTGAAGGAATGAGAAAACCATTGGTCAAAAATCATTTTCTTTATTTAGTCATGGACTATAACAAGAAAACAAATTATATCATGCATCTGATGCTCTGCGTACAAAATACATGTTTCACAATGTTTTTTTAAGAGAACTGCATGCAGGCAAACACAAAAATATTTGTGAAAACACAAAAACGCAGCAAAGTCATAACAAATGTACAGCAGTTAAACTTAGTTCAGAGACAACTTTTAGCTTATCTAGAACCATTCAATCCTATGTTTCCATTATGTATTCTATTGTTTTATCCCTTATGAGGGAAGTAAGATAAGATGGAAGTTTGTGTTGAAAAGCTTTATAAATTAATAGAAGAGAACACTGCTCTCATCTTACAAGCAGAGACAAATTCCACCATTTCATACAACAAAGCTGAGTGATATAGATGTACATGGAGATAAAAAGGAATGCAAGGGGAACAACATTCAATGGTTTAAAAGTATAAGCCTTTTTGTGCTTATAAATTATATCCTCTATATTTTAAAACTGTCATTAAAGCGACATGGTCAATTACATACTGTATTATCAGCATTATATTGTATTTGTGAATTTCCTCACTCTATTCCCAATGTTATTAATATTCAGTGTGAACATTATTGAACCCCAAAACAAAGCTTATCCTATCCATGAAGTTGGCTGTCTTGAGGACGAGACTGCATGACATTATTACCCTCAATCCCACCATTCTTTGTGTTTGTGCTAGAAACCTTTTTTATTTTAAATGCAGATTGTGAATCCACAAATTGAACTAAATCATTGAATACATGGCAGAAATTCCCTGTTAGCTGTAAAACCAATAGTTTAGGAATATGGAATGATCAAAGGCCTTACATAGATCTATATCCAAAGCATCCAGAAAGATTCCAGATGTTAGGGTGCCACTGAGCGATAAGAACATACATGTCTTCTATAATTAAGTTCTTACCTTTCTGATTCTGTCAACACTATTGGGGGTGAAACCTTCCATAAAGGGTGCAACTATGAGTTATGCAAGCGCATAGAATGATCGCTGGCTTTGCCCATTTATTTTGTCCCTTATGTTATTATTCCTCATTAGAAACAGCAGGTTCTACAGGCATAGAGAAACCAATGTATCTGCAGGTTCCTTTCAATACCTGCCAGGGCCTTTCAGGCCACATAAACAATGACAGGATGTAATGAGATGCTGATGAAAAGACCTGGCCAAACAATGATGTCTTTGCTATGACAGCCATACCATGGATGACAGCTCAGGCTGGTGACCAGGGCACCGATCATGTAAACACTGACAGTATTCTGATGGAAGAAGGGGAAAGATAAGGGCTGACTGACTCTTTCTTGCTCTTGTAATTACTGATTTTGATATATAAACAGAAAGTATAAAGCTAACATTTTATTAGATAGTCGTGTGCTGTAAAAAGGTACCCTGAGAGAAGGATTCCTATTTAGTAAATAACAATTTGTTTTAATTTGTTTCTCTATTCGTAGATCTATCAAAAACTTTCGATTTTGTTGACCATGCCCTGCTGCTGTATAGGTTGAGCAAAATTGGCTTAGGTTCTAAAGCTCTGCACTGGTTCAAAAGTACCAGTCTGAAAAAACTCAATGTGTGGCATTAGAGGGCACAAAGGTTATTGTTTTCAACGGGAGTACCTAAAAAATCTATTTTAGGGAATGTCATTCTGAAACTGTATAAACATTATATTGGAAGTCATTTCAAATCTGAAAATCTCCATTTGTGGTCTGATGACCCAATAGTTTATTCCTGTAATCCTATAAATCCTATAAAAATAACTTTATTAATAAAAACATAAGGTGCTAAGACATCACATCTAAAATCAGCTGGCATAACTTGGCATAACCTGTAAAATGTTGTGCTAACTCCGTAATGACAGATATAATAAAAATGTTTGTGAAATATATAGTTGTTTTTCTGGATTTGTTTTTATCATGTAATAACTGGCAACAACTAAAATCACATGCAGTAACCTGCTCAAACTTGTTGTGACATACAGTAGCAATCAAAAGTTTGGACACTTGTTCATTCAAGGGTATTTATTTTGACTGATTCCCACATTGTAGAATAAAAGTCTTACATACAACCGTGTTCCCAATTCCCGTATATTGAATAGACAATAGCACAAAGAAAACATATCAAATGTTAATAATGAGAAATAGTTTTTTGGGGAAAAATACATGTCCATTTTGAATTTGATGCCAGCAACACGTTTCAGAAAAGGTAAAGAAGCATGTTCACCACTGTGTTGCATCTCCAATTCAAAAGTTAAAAGGAGGAGATCCCATTGTAAAATAATTATATACATATTTCCAAACAAACGTTTTTTGTAAAATGGTATGTATGGAACTGAAAAGCAAATGAGATCTTATCAGTTCATCAATCTGGTTTTAGAAAAAAAACACAGCACAATTTCAGCAGGTGTTATAGTAATAAATTATATTATTGTCTCTCTTGACAAGGGGCACCACTGTGCAGCCATCTTCATTGACCTATCCAAGGCTTATGATACAGCAGAAGAAATTATGAAGCATATACTCTTGGATATGGCCTTATTAGTAGAGACTACTTTGTGGTTTGAAATCTATTCAAACAGAATGTGTGCTGGTAAGGTTTTTCCTCAAAGCCTGCAAATGTGTTAAAGGGTGTACCTCAACGATCAGCTCTGGGACCACATGTACCCCAAGCTAATTTTCATTTCTATGCATACGACACTGTAACCTTTTATTTGTCAACCTCTTAAATTCTGACCCTTTCTCAGTTACAGCTTGATTTCAATATTCTTCAACAAAGATTTCAGCAGCTGAAATGGGTTGTTTGAACATGTTGTTTTCAAAATCAATGAAAACATCTATAGATCTTCAATGACTTAATACACCGCATGGTAATATAATTGGGTTTGATTTTTTGATTTTAATTGATGACACTCTCCTTTAAGACACATATTCTTCACCTGGTTAAAGTTGGGTTGTTCTAAAATCAGTCTTGTTTTTTTTTCAATGCCAGAATGAAACTTGTACTTGTAATTTGTGTGCCTCTTTTACATTATAGGGATGCCATTTACACGCATGCTTCTTGTCAGTCCTTAAATTCTCTTGACATTTACCATGATGCTTTATGATTCGTTACTAATTGAAGAGCGCCCACTCATCACTGTGTTCTGTACAATAGAGTAGACTGGCCCTCGCTGTCAACACGTTAGCTCTCTCATGGTACTTTCCAAATTACAAAGCTATTCTGGGTTTGACACCATCCAACGTTTGTGAACTCATCCACATAAAAAGTATAAAACCTGTTACTTATGATCACAGCAGTTCCTACTGTTTGCATAGAAAAAGGAAGAAACGTGTTTAAGGTTGCTGCTTCTACTGCACGGAATGGCCCTGAATCTGGACCAAAAAATGCAGAAGCTTGTAGCACTGGGTGTGTTAAATTAATAATATTGGAGGCCTATATAGTTGTTAATGCTTTTAATTGAAATTGATTTTCTTTTTTATTCATTCAGGTATTTGTTCATTCTTGTTTCCATGTCCATCTTGGCCAGGACCCTCCTGCAAAAAATATTTTTATTCTCAGTAACAGTCGCTGCCTCATTAAACCGGGTGACTAATTGAGTAAAGTATATGCTTTTCCATATCTACACATTTGTATAACTTTTTTTTGCTCTACAAAAGTTGGGGAGGGGGGGTTATCCACAAATCTTTAATGGTTTGTTTAATGGTCAGCTGGAAAATCCACAAAACAGGGAGTGAATACTGGCAAGCAGCTTATTTCAGTTAGGTTTTCTTACAAATATTTCTTATGAAATAAATTTTACCGTACATTCTTCGATTTAAAAAAAAAATCATCAAACATTTCAAATAAAGTATCAAGCAACTCTGTGTTCAGGGTCAGCCTCCCAGCACTGAGCATCCATAACAATGCTAAACTAATGTATATCAGAACAACACATTTCACATGAAGAAAAGGTGTGTGATGTTGTTGTTATTAACTTTTTATAAGGTTATGACAAGTTATGTCAGCCTATAAAACATGTTATGACATAGTTCTGATCATGCAATAAAGAGTCAAAACGCTATGAATGATATAAAGTGTTACCCATTGTTTTAACAAAATTCTAAACCAGTCAAGAAAAGGCCCCTTTTTGGCTCTTGATAGGTTAATCTTCCACTTCCTTCAAAAAACAAAAGCTACTCTTTCAAAAATATAAACTTTATGAGGGGCATGAGGAGAAAGTTTTGAGATCAGCTGGTTTAACAAAGGTTGGTCTGGTCAGTCTGCATATTGTTCCATATCAGAATCCTTTATTTTTACCCATAAACTGGTGAACTCCATTTGAATTAAAGAGACAAACAGCATTACACACAGGTAGATAAACAGACTGACAGCTCACCAAGTCCCAGAGGAGGTCATTAGGGTAAGAGTAAGTCACCCTGAAGACAGAACTCAGAAAAAGGAGAAGTAAATAAGCAAAGCGGAGCGTAAATGCAAACAATAGGGAGTGGGAGTGGACAATGGAAGGAGAGAGCGTAGAAGAGGAGAGGGAAATGCAAAACATAGAGAGAGGGAGTGGACAATGGAAGGAGAGAGCGTAGAAGAGGAGAGGGAAATGCAAAACATAGAGAGAGGGAGTGGACAATGGAAGGAGAGAGCGTAGAAGAGGAGAGGGAAATGCAAAACATAGAGAGAGGGAGTGGAAAATGGAAGGAGAGAGCGTAGAAGAGGAGAGGGAAATGCAAAACATAGAGAGAGGGAGTGGACAATGGAAGGAGAGAGCGTAGAAGAGGAGAGGGAAATGCAAAACATAGAGAGAGGGAGTGGACAATGGAAGGAGAGATCGTAGAAGAGGAGAGGGAAATGCAAAACATGGAGAGAGGGAGTGGAAAATGGAAGGAGAGAGCGTAGAAGAGGAGAGGGAAATGCAAAACATAGAGAGAGGGAGTGGACAATGGAAGGAGAGAGTGTAGAAGAGGAGAGGGAAATGCAAAACATAGAGAGAGAGAGTGGACAATGGAAGGAGAGAGCGTAGAAGAGAAGAGGGAAATGCAAAACAATGGTAATAATGACGCAAGAGGAAGAAGAATTTGAGAAGGAACAGAATTTGAAAAAGTAATTTTTCTAGTTCCCATCCCCTTACTTTGTAGCCCTGAACTAGTGTACCTTATTCATATGGTCAAGGGCTTGCTGATCATTGGCCAAGCAGAATCAGGTGAGCTAGTTGTGGAATTGATCAATCCATGGAGCGGCAGGGGGTCCCTGAGGACGGTTTGAGAACAACTACTATTAGATCATCCAAAACCATTATCGGACTTACCCTCCAGTTATTCTTGCAGTCTGTGTTCTGAAGCCTTTTTGCTGCTTGCCTGCTAGCAAAGGAGTAACCCCACAGGGGGGACCGGGTTCAACCATGGGTATTTGTTGTTCGTAATGATCACATAAGGTCATGTTAGGTCGACTGCTGAGAGCATTGCTTTAGATCTTCAAGGTACCTGCATTACTGTTGATCTACATGTGTGCCTGTGTGGAGATGAATTTTAGAAGCATCAGAAATTTGATCAGGTGATACCTTTACCGGTCCTCCTGCCATTCACAAGGGAGAAATAGCAGAATGATCATGTCAAATATGACAATGCATCTCACACTACGATGTCTACACTTTTTCAAAACCTTAGTGCCGCCAGATGGTGATCATATAACAAGCAAATAAAAATGCAAACTATAAGAATATCAGATCTCAGATACCACCAGATTAATGGGGTTAAAACTATATTTGGACTAAAATTAAATACAGTGGAGGAAAATAATTATTTGATCCCTTGCTGATTTTGTAGGTTTTCCCACTGATTATCAGTCTATAATTATCAGTCTATAATTTTAATGGTAGGTTTATTTGAACAGTAAGAGAAGGAATAACAGCAAAGAAATCCAGAAAAAGGCATTTCAAGCAAGTTATACATTGATTTGCATATTCATCAGTAATAATGATTATAATCATCATAATCAGTGAAATAAGTATTTGATCCCCTATCAATCATCAAGATTTCTGGCTCCCAGGTGTCTTTTATGCCGGTAACAATCTCTTAATCTCATGTTACCTGTATAAAAGACACCTGTCCACAGAAGCAATCAGTCAGATTCCAAACTCAAAGACCAAAGAGCTGTCCAAGGATGTCAGGGACAAGATTGTAGACCTACATAAGGCTGGAATGGGCTACAAGACCATCGCCAAGCAGCTTGGTGAGAAGTTAACAACAGTTGGTGTGATTATTGAAATCCTGCAGCACCCGCAAGGTGCCCCTGCTCAAGAAAGCACATGTACAGGCCCGTCTAAATTTAGCCAATTAACATCTGAATGAATCAGAGGAGAACTGGGTAAAAGTGTTGTGGTCAGATGAGACCAAAATCAAGCTCTTTGGCATCAACTCAACTCGCCGTGTTTGGAGGAAGAGGAATGCTGCCTATGACCCCAAGAACACCATCCCCACCATCAAACATGGCGGTGGAAACATTATGCTTTGGGGGTGTCTTTCTACTAAGGGGACAGGACAACTTCACTGCATCAAAGGGACGATGGATGGGGCAATATACCATCACAGCATGTACCATCATGTACTTCCTCAGCCAGGGCATTGCAAATGGGTCGTGGATGGGTATTCCAGCAGGACAATCACCCAGAACACACAGCCAAGGCAACAAAGGAGTGGCTCAAGAAGAAGCGCATTAAGGTCCTGGAGTGGCCAGTCTCGAGACTTTAATCCCATAGAAAATCTGTGGAGGGAGCTGGAGGTTTGAGTTGCCAAACATCAGCCTTGAAACCTTAATGACTTGGAGAGGATCTGTAAACAGGAGTGGGAGAAAACCCTCCGGAGATGTGTGCAAACCTGTTGGCCAACTAGAAGAAACGTCTGACCTCTGTTATTACCAACAAAGGTTTTGCCACCAAGTACTAAGTCATGTTTTGCAAAGGGGTCAAATACTTATTTCACTGAGTAAAATGCAAATCAATTAATAACTTATTTGAAATACTTGTTTCTGGGTGTGTTTGTTGTTATTCTGTCTCTCACTGTTAAAATAGACCCACCAAAAAAAGTATAGACTGATCATTTCTATGTCAGTGGGCAAACCATTGTACATTACAACACACGGCGGGTCGCACTACCTGATTAGTGCCGCTAGTCCTATGCTAGAATCTAAGGTCTCCAAACTCAAAACAGGACAGTCCCCACAAACACCATAGCAACAAGGGAGTTTCCTCAGGGCAAAAAGGTGGACATTTCTTGACTGGCCTAATAAATCTTCTGTTTTAAAGAAAATGTAATATGCCTTGGAGATGGTGACGATGGGGAACCCTGTAGTAATCTACTGAAGATACCTGCAGTCCAAGATTAGCAGATCGCCAGAGAAGATCTGCAGCATCTAGTGGGATTTTCTTTGGGCTATTTTCAAGTATCTGGTAACAAATAGTATTAACTGTTACAATTTCTATTCAGTTATTGGAACCCGGAAAAATCATAATGTATTGAAGGCATTAGAATTCAAGTGGAGCATAAGTCATTTCACATCTCTCAAGGTGTGTGTTGCACCGTTTGAGCATTAACATGTGAATATCTGAAAGGTGTACCTCTGAATCCTTACTAGATGTGTCAGACACCAATTCCCTGTCGAGCTTCTTATTGCATCTGGCAGTAATCCAATGGTTCGTCGGGGGTGCCGGCGCTGTGGCGACGCCTCCGGTCTCTTTGAAAAAGCCTGTGGGCAGCCTTACTGACCAAGGGTTCGAAGCCACGGTATGCACCTGTTTCCCCTCTGTTGCAGCAGGATGATAAAGAACCATGATGGTGTTTGATGTGGGAGGACTTTGATGTCACACTTTGAATTCTGAGAACGGCTCAATTATGTTTTTGGGGTACTAGGGAAACCAATCCGTTTACTGGTCTGGTCTCTAATCTGTTGTAGGTAAGAAGCTTCCTAGAATGGGGCACAGAAACCAAGTTCAGTACAATGTCACTGCCATATGGGAACATAATGTCCTTATGAGACCTTAGTCAGCCAGTGGAAAAGGCAAACAATTCTACACACATTACATATAGATGTTAACATTATGTGACTGCCATGTTGATGTTGTAATCAAAAAGGCAAACAAATACTAACAGATTTGTATCCTAATTTTGGTGATTAAGGCACCACTTCTTTTCAGCAAATCCTAACGAATTATGGCATCCATGTTTAAGTATTGTATGTTTGCCGATGCCGTTCTGGTTGTGGACATGCTGCTTTCTCAACCAGAATCCCTATGCAGCGGAAGGAACACACTCTCCGGGGCCCCAGCCACCACATGCAAAAGAGCGACTCGGCGAGCTAACCAAATTTAATTATCAAACTACAAAACATAGAAGATTCTGGTCTATTTCACCGGCCCCTGGCAGAAGTGACCCAGTGCAAATCGTTCCGTAGAATTTGAACCCTGAAAAAAAGCCTTTTAAGTCAAATATTGGAGTTGGTTATGGCTGAATAAGGACTACATTCTCCAGTCTTCAACCTCGATTCAGCTCACAAGTGCCGAAGCTACCACAAGCAATCTCTAGAGAGCGACAAGGCGAGGTAACCAAATTGAATTACTATAGCTCAAAACATGGAAGGTGCTGGCCTATTTCACTGGCCCCTGGCAGGTGTTACCAAGTGCAAATCCAATAGCAGGATTCAAACCCTAAAAAAAGCATTTCAAGTCAAATAATTTAGTTGGTTAAACCGAATAAAGACTATTTGATAACCAACCATCAAAAAACAAATTATATTAAGTATGTATATTAAGTGTTATGACATTGTGTAAGTGTTAAGTGTAAGTGTTATTCATGACATTGTTTCAATTACCAATCAATATTCATTTATCTCACTCAATGATGTGGTTTCATAATACTACAGATATGAGGATTTTTATAGTTGAGTTTCAGTGTTCTAATCAATTCCTCTATAGGTATTTCTTAATGAATACAGATGTTTTTCTCTCACATATTTTGTCTTGTAAATATATGTGCATGTTTTAGAAACATTTCTTGACCAAGCAGTTATTACCATGCCAACCTTGATAAGCTTACGTATGCGTCTGCACGCATTTGTGTGATGTGCATTCTGTGTGGGCATCCACGCCTACATGTTAGGACTTAAGTTTCTGCTACCACTTGTTGTTCCTGAAATTGCTTCTACATGAAATACTTATTACCCAACTTGCAGGTACAGGAGGTCCCAGTTATTTTGTTAGATTACATCAATTCTATTATTAGTGTTTGATATGTTCTTCATCATCTGTTTTCAACAAACAAAACACGCATTTCATCGTAAAGGGAAAAACTGAACAGTAACTGCTTTAAACCTCTGATTAATGCGTCATCATACCACATTATGTCATATGCGCGTTTATGTATGTACAAAATATGCATTTATGTATGCAAGGGGTGCATTTCCTAATTTCTTCTTTAATGCTACACTAGAGGAAATGGTATGATACAGGATTCCAGTTCATAGTAATGCATCACAACAGGAGAGAAAGATGTGTTACAGGTGTAATTGGTAGTGCAGCTGGGAAATTAGTCTGAATCTCTGGAACTTTAAAATAAGAAAGGGAAGATGTACATAATATATGCTGTTGAGTATAGATGGGTGTCTTGATATGTGTCTGTGTGTGTAGGCCCACATGATGGAACCTGATGTCCCTGACGGGTTAATGAAATGTTATACATTTTGAAGAAATAAATAACAACGCCTAAATAACGGCTGTCATGTGGTGATATCTGTTAAGATAATTCACACGGAGGGTGGTGATGTGTTTTTGTGTAGAGTGAAATGGAAACAGCGTGGATTGTCTTCTGTACCAACATAATTGGTGTTAGCAAGTGCAATCGTTGGAAACATGATTTAATTGTGTGTTTTGGATTTCTACCTCTTCGTATGATTCATTATCTTATCGTAATGTGGGAATATGTCTTACCTATTTTACTAGAAAAATGCGAGTGAGAAGAGGGACTCATCCCTCTGATGAGCATGTGTTTGGGGAGGGCCAGTGTTGTAAGTGAAGTGTTAAAGAATGAACTGAAATGTTTACTGAAGTTTTGGAAGAAAGGTTAATGTAATAATGAATTATATCATTTATTTCTGTAGTAGTACCACTGCTGTATTATTACTGTACTACTATTGCATAGAACTGCTCATATTATATTGGAGATTTATTTTTTCTTATTACACTACCAATTTGGCCAGTTAAATTACATACAGTGATTTTCAGTGGATCTGTCAAGTTAAAATGTATATTTCTTAAAAAAGATGTAACAGGACATATCAGAATAAAAAACCAAGTATGCCAATGGTAATTTGTTTTACTCTGTGTATTTTCCCAGGTATAATTTAGAAAACAAATGTACCTTACTTATTGGTAGTCCTTAAAACGAATGTGGCAATAGTTAATATAAGCTAGACTGATGGTCAGGTATTTTAAGTAGTCAAACAGCATTTGCTTTTACAGCTGCTAGCATACGTCACCCTTTGCAGATCATGACACCAATACCAAACACTACAGTAATGATTTCCATGTATTAAGCAAGCTTTACACAAAGTCTTTCTTCATTGAATTTGGTTGACAGTGTAGGTTGCAGGGAGAAGTTGTTCATCCGTTCTGGAATTTTGACAACATCCCTGAACATAAATTATGTTTTTTTTTGTTATGATTTCTACATTAATTCTCAAAACACTCTAACCGCCAACTGAGAAAATGAGTAAAACTAAAAGACAGCTTGAAGAAAAATTATGAAAATCTTATGATGCCATGTAGTGATGTCACAACAGTACTAACATAATAAACCCTGCATAATATTTTTGAAGAAAATATATTTTACAGTTTCAGTAACCGGTTACATCCATTCAGAATTGCCCTGGTAACATTATTTATAAACTGTAAAAAAAGTGGCAAATTGTGTTCAATATGTGTACTTCCTATGTGAGAAGGACTAAAGTACTTTAGCACCTTGCCAATTCAATTTATTGGTTTCACTGAAACTGAAAAAAAGATTCTAGTTCTTTTATGGTTAATGTATAGTTAGAAATCTCTCAATGTGATCTATAGTGATTACTGACTGCTCTAGTCAGAGTTTCAGTTCGTAAGTGTTCCAGTGCCTTAGTGATATTTTCATTGAGTAGTAGTACACACTGAAAGGAAGTGATGAATGGGGACTTTGTGTTCAGCTGGGATTTGGCCAATAACTGAAGGGTAATGGGATCAGAAGGTAATGTTAATTTTGTTCAATCATTGAGAACAGAACACCAAAGAGAGAAAAGTTGACTAAGAACATGCCCAAAGTCTCTTCAGCATAGGAACTGAAGAGACATAAGAGACCTGGGGTTGTTTAACAGTATGGTTTGGCACGGGTTTAAATGGGAAGTTGGTTTTGATGAAAACACAGGTTTTAGCCAAGTAAATGCATCTTAAGAATGACTTTGATGCTTTGAGATCACAAACAGTAGGTATTTCTTTCATCATTATTAGAAGACCTTTTGATTTTAGAAGTGTAGTCTAAAGCTTTGGTTTTCAGTGTTTACAAACTTATTGATGTACGGGCTTAGTTTTGATGATTTCTTTCTCTTCTAGTGGTCTATAATTTATGCCATCTTTTATGATGCATGCCACCTCAATGGAGTTACATTTTTAGATTACAACCTAAAAGAAATGGTTGAACACTAAATATTTAAGTTTGCATGGTCTGGCATATCTTATATTTAACAATTTAAGTAATTTAGCAGACACTCTTTTCCAAACCAATTTAGTGTATTGAGTGCACAGATGTCTTTTTTTTGTCAAATGCACAAAATAACATGGTGTCGAGCAGTGGAATTCTTATGACATGGCATGCAACATCTACGCAGTCAAATATAAAGCAAACATTTCATTCCTAAAAGTGCAGAAAAGGGGTATATGGACAATATGAAATAAATATTCAATATTAAAAATATAAACTGTAATTGTACCTATGAATGGTAAATTAAAATATACTAATGTACATTGTATGTGCATAGAACGTCATCAGAGCATTTGAAGTGGTCATGTGATCAATATGATCATTGACTAATGTTGCTGGTTAAGAAGTCATAAGGCCTGGGGAAAAACTTTTGTAAGTCTTAAAGGGCATGCCCTGATGCTCTGGTAACGTCTACCAGATGGCAGCAGTGTGAATAGATCATAGCCTGGGTGGCTGTAGTCTTTTATGATGTTCTGTGCTTCCCAAAGGCATCTTGTGTGGTTGGTACCTTGAACAGAGGGGAGATGGCAACCAATGATGCACTCCGCTGACTTCACCACCTTATGGAGGGCCTTGTGATCAGCAGTGAAGCAGCTGCCCTACCAGGCAGTAAGGCTGCGTGAGAGAATTCCACTATCATCTCCCAAGTCTTGCAGACTTTGAGAGGGAGCTTTTTGTCCTGGCACCATGTAGCATGGTCCCCTACCTCCTCTCTGTAAGCGGTCTCATTGTTGTTGGAGATAAGGCCTCAGATGGTGGTGACATTAGCAAATGTACGGAAGACATTGGAGCTGTGTGTGGCCATGCAGTTATGCATGAACAGGGAGTACAGGAGGGGACTGAGTACGCAACCCTGGGGGCCTCCAGTGCTCAGAGACAGTGCAGAGTATGGTGACTATGCCCTTTCTCACCACCTGGGGTCTGCTTATCAGGTAGTTCAAGATCCAATTGCAAAGGGAGGAGTTAACAAGCACAATAGTGTTGAATTCGGATCTGTAGTCCACAAACATCATCCGAACGTATGTGTTGCCTTTATCCAGGTGTGCGTCGTCTGGGCGATGGCATCGTCCATAGATCTATTGGGGCGGAAATTGAAAGAGGTCCAAGGTGTTAGGAAGGGTTGAGCAGATGTGGGTTATGACTAGCTGCTCGGAGCACTTCATGATGATGGAAGTCAGTGCTACAGGGGAGCAGCCATTCGGGCAGGCGATGGAAAGTTTCTTCGGTACAAGGACAATGGTGGTCTGTTTTCAGCAAGTGGGGATTGCAGGTTGAGTCAGGGAAAGGTGGAATATAGAAGTTAAAACCTCACCTAGCTGGTCAGCGCACCCTGTGTGGATATGGCCTGGAATGCCATCTGGCCCTGCTGACCTCCGTGGGTTAACTTCTCCTCAAGTCAGATGTGGTTAGGGAATAAGTGCAGCTGTCCAGGTCCTCAGCAAGCTTTCCACAAGGAATGGTGTTGGTCCACTCAAACCATGCATAGAAGGTGTTGAGCTCATGGGGGAGAGAGGTGGCAGACTGGCATCATTGCTGTTTCTCCCCTATTGTATGTGATGTGTTGCAGTCCACACCGCACGTGGCTCAAGTTGGCGCTGTGATAGTTAGGCTCCAACTAATCCCTGTAGGCTCTTTTTGCATCTCTGATGGCCTACAGTAGATCTTAACCGGAAAGCCCTCAGGATGACATCATCGATGCCCTTGAAAATATATGCAGAGACATAGTCTGTGCATTCATCAATGTCTCCTTCAGCTGCGACACAGAATGTCTGCCAGTCAGTTGTTTCAAAGCAGTGTTGGAGAGTGTTAATGGATTCCTCATTCCTGCATTCAACTGACTGATGAAATGATTTGTCCTGTTGTCTGTAGGTTGGGAGGAGAATAATGGAGGTGTGACTCACCTTGCTGCCCCCTTTTGGGACTCAAAACCTCTTTGCCTTGTACTAAACCAGGCTTGAATCAAGTGAGCTAGACAGAAAACTAACAAAAGTGCAAATGAATCATTCAAGTGTAATTATACATTAACACAATTTGGCACATATTTTGAAAAAAAACAATTAAAGTGCCACCCCAAAGATAACTACTGGACATACTTGGCAACCCCATTCAAAATTTTCTGGGCACACGGCTAATATTAACCTCACCCTGCTGCTATAACTGGCATATTCATTACTTTTCAAATATTTGACATTGAAATTTGGCTCACATGCTCAGGGGTGAGTCTAGCTTACACAAACAATATGTCAGACACTAATGTCATTGTTTTAGTAAAAACGTATGTGAATATTGTGTGTGACAGATCTGCCCAGGGGGCCATCGCAGTTTATGTGGTTGGTGATGGGTTTTATTTTGCCTTGTTTAAGATTGTCCCAAATTGCATACATGTCAGTTTTGGTTCCATTGCTGTAGTCTGGCTAGCTGAGATGTGACATGGGGGGGGCGTTGGCAGAACTGGTAAATGGATATGGTAGAGGTCACTTAAAAAAGTGCATGTTTTGATTCTTTGACATGAGGTCTAACTGCCATCACAGTAAAGGGAAATGTCACTGTAGCACTATTTAATATATATATGTCCATTATTAACATGTCAATACAAACTGGCCACCTACATTTACTCTCTATCCTTCAATGTCGAGGTGGAATGGAACATTGTTGAGTCCAGTGGCTCATTTGAACAAAGGCAAACATCTTTCCCCCACTAGTGCGATCGATACCATGAAAAGGCCACAACAATTGCTGCAAAACATGTATGTTTATTTTCGATCAGGAAGCCGGAGGGTTTATCCTATGACAAAAAGCATCTCTTCCGTTGCACATATTCAGAAATACAGCTGTGGTGCGTTGATAGGTCTAAAAAACCTCAAATCAATTATTTAGGGACACTGAGAAGAATATAGTAATGGGTATCGTTCTATTCTCCCTGTAACAATTAATTATATACAATGTTTTGTTTCATGTTTAAAAAAGACAGTGTTTGTGGTACTACTCTATAAATATAGCGTATCAATTTAATTGAATATTAACAGGAATTATACCACTAACATAAAACAGTAAGCTTTCCTTTCCTTCCTTCATTTGATCTAGTTATCAGTGCTGTAAGATAACAAAGCCATCAACGCCACCTGATGAAAGAATTTAGAAACAAAAAAGAAGAATGATTTTAGATATCAGTGACTTCAGACAAAAGTATTTGCTAGAAATACACAGCATCCTCTTGGAACTTTGGTTTTTATAAAGACACATTATTGAATGCATATACCTATTGCGTATTGCAAACAAGTTATACATCCTCTTGAACAAGTTATCCATCCTCGTGTTTCTCTTTAGGTTTGTTTGAAATAATTGTGAAAGTAAAGAACAGTAACAGTATCACTGAGCTATAATACATTTCCTCCTTTGATCTGTTTAGAAGTAAACCAAATGTACAATTTAAAACAGTGATGAAAATAAGTATAGATGACATTAGCTTAATGTCAATTGGTCTCCTATTCAGTGACCCAAACACAGTTCTTCAGCAGCAGCATAGGGGCCAGAGCACATCACTGTGTAACTTGCATTATTTATAACTCTAAATGGGCAGTAGTATTGTGCACTGTAGAACTGTGACCAGCTGCTGCATAAAGACCTTCAATTATTATATATTATGAGGCAGAGGAAAACTGTAAGGCATAATGAGTTTTGCTATGTGGCAAGCAAGCATTACCTGCTGTAACGTGCTCCTTAGTAGACATAGTGATATATTCTAGCACATCTTTTCCTCAGCAAGATTCTAAGTCAGTCTCATGATTGTACTCTGTTCGAGTTATGTACTGCATATTTATTGCCTAAAAACTAAATGGAATGCCACCGTGTGCCAAATGCAGAGCAACACCAAACAATACAAGAGTAGCAAGTCACATTTTGATTTCCCTTCAATAAATACACACACTCTACTGTAAGTGACCAAGACGACCCCAAAGCCTGAGTAAAACCAAGCAGAAACTTGTAGAGGCAGATTCTTAGTGCACATCTTTATCCTCAACAAATATGGGTAAAGCTATTCTGTTGTTTTTACTAGCTAGAATATGAAAACATAATAGTGTCATAGATAGTGTACAGCTCTAAATATTCTCTTTGGTAAGTAATTAGGCTTTGATCTGGCTGGAAATCATGGACAATCCTGCACCCCATGGGCACATGAACAGTTCTGATATGTAACTATGGGGACGTGAGCTATCATGAGAAACACAAATGTGGTGGGTGCGTTAGCGTTGTTTCGTCTTTGTGTTTCACCCTCCTCCCCGTGCTTCTCTCATCTGGTTTCTGTCTGATGATTGACCTTTCTTTTGCATATAGGTCAGTCTATAGAAGGGAAGTCAAGACACATCCACCGGGTGAGGAAAATCAACTGTTTAGGAAACCTATGATGTTGTGTGGTTGAAAGAACAGGTGCTAATTATAACAGACTCGAAGACAATTCAAGTTCAAGTTTTTTTTTCTCTCTCTTTCTCTCTCACAGTTCCGTTCTAACTAATTAGTGGAGGTAGGAACTTGTTTGTCTGCTGCTGCTAATAAGAGAAAAAGTATTCATTTTTTTATTCATATAAAGTATTTTCATCACAGATATATTGCTTTATATAATCCAGGGGTATATTTTAGCACTAACAAATACGATTTGAGTTTATTCTATGAGAAGCTGAGGTGGTCAATGGGATGACTCAAATTGTAATGGGGCAAGACATTGTGAATTGACACTAGGCCAGTGTTCTGGGCCCTAGAGGGCATTTAACCAAAAGTGGCATAGTTAAACCAAACAAATGTAAACTTTTTCGTCCACACGCCTTTATCATCCAAAACAGTATATTGGAAGAATGGTTAAATAAAAGCAAACTGGAAAAGCAAGAGAAATGTGGGATACAAACACTGCATTCTAATTTCTCTTTTCAGTGCACAGCCACACCAATCCATTGCCATAAAAACTATTCACCAACACTTGTATGCTTGAACTTGAAACATCTGACTTTTATTTTGAACCAGCAGATGTCACTATCAAGTAAATGTTTTGAGCAATTCCTAAAACCTCAACACCAATGTTTCAATTGTCTCTGTGTTTCAGAAAGCTTTGCTCTGCCGTTTAATCAGCTACTTTTCTAGGTCCCTTTTTTCTTTTCCCAACAAGGTTTAACAGCCAGCATGTGGGCCTCGTCAAGGGGTGACAGCCGAGCTGCGTTCAAGGGAAGCAGCTGGACTGCGTTCAAGGGCTCCATTTTGCAGCCCTGGGCCAGTTGGTTCTTCCTAGTTTGGTCCTGACGCTGATACCACAGTGTGCATCTGAGCTACAAAGGACAACACGAAAGACTGGGGTTCATCAGTGGGGCCAATGTCTCTGACATCCTGGACCTCTAAATCAGGCAATGTCAGAACAAGTCCCTAAAAATAGTCAAATACTCTATCCCCCAGACTCATAGACTGTTGCCTGTACTACATGTAGGCATGGAATGAGATACCTTCTACAATATGTTTAGAAATCATACAGCTTCTAACTCCAACCCTGTTGAAGTAGCCTGTTGAATATGACCGCATAGGGATTATTCAATGCCTACCCAAAAAGACATTTGTTTATAGGTGTAATACCTGCCTTTCAAAAAAGGATGAAGCAGGCTTGTGGATACTAGCGAATTTATGAAGATGGCAGAAACTGCCTCTCTGCAACAAAGGAGCACCCTCCCTCAGCTGTATCAGTTGCAGTTAGAAACCCACAGGGTTTATTATGAACTCATCTATAAGACAAATAAGCTCAAGTCTATCCAGAGGCACTAGGACACAATCTTCCTCTCTCCATCTCTCTCTCTGAGGTCTACAAGGAGGATGAGCAGCACCCTGGAAACGGTCAGGAAGATAATGTGTCTCTGGAGACACAGTTGCCTGGGGAAAGATGTGGCTCTTAATCATGAGGGACCCACTTCACTGACATTCCTCTCAATGTGGGGACACTCACCAGTGATCCGGAATGTATCTAACACAATTTGCATACTTGCAAATCCTTAGAAAGATATACCGTGCTCCTATTTTTCCAGTATGCCGTGACAAAAGCGGTGTTTGCAGTTGATATGCACATGCATATTGCATGCAAGCGGGCGTCAGTAATGTACACACCTAAAAGTATTTTCTCTAATTAACATATTGTTCTGAAGTACCTTGTCAGCCAACACAACTTAGCATGTGTGCCCAATTAGTGCCTCAAATAGAAAGATGCATACATTTCCTGGAACTGTTGGCATGCTTGAGTGGAGGACAGAGGGAATGTTTTCTTCAGATAGTCACTTCTTTTGTCCCCCCCATTACGAATGTCCATTTGAATAGAAGTCACTGACTGTGGGCTATGGGCTAGTGCTACAGAGAGCTAATCTCAGCTTCCTGGAGCAAGACAATTTGCAAACAGTCAGTCAGCCAACGTCTCTCTAGGACACTGAATGGAGACATGACAGCTATTCAGCCCCTGTCTGAGGACCAATAAACGTAGATAAAAATGAGCGATGTTATTGTGGAAGTTTTGACAATGAAGATTTTTCAGTCTCCTCAAGTAACTGAAGACTTCCCAAATACCCACTCAATGCCTGGCTTTACCTTTGTTAAGTTTCAAGGTTGTCATATACGTTTTCATAACTTGTCTGAGGCAATAGCAAAAGGGCACAGAATAAAGACATTCATAAAATATTAAAATCAGATTTAAGTTCAGAGTTGTTTTAAATATACAGTAAGATCAAAATGTCATAAAAGTTCCAATGTGACTAGAATGAATTTGCATTGAGAAATTACACATTAGAGACAGTTCAACTTGACTACTGTACATTTGTATACAACAACCCATCTCTCAGAATAGCTGTAAACATAGCCTGACTTAGCTTCTGTTTAATGTATAGAAACACAGTCATTAAATCTCAGAGTTTGCACAGCACATTCTCAAAGTAGAATGTCTGAAGAACCATACCCTGTCGGTCCATATTCAATGCTGAGCCCTATAGAGGGCTCCCTGGCACCACAGACAGACCAATAGTTTCTGACCAGTAGGAAAAACGAATTAAATCTGCAGCAGAGAAGACCAACCCTGAAAAAGCAAGGGAACATATTAACTGTCCTGTCAGTTAAGGAAATCAGTGATGTCTGAGGTGAAAACACCCTCAAATGTGTACCTTGTATAAATAAGTAAACAATCATGGGTGGATAACAAAACAAAATATTTTGTCATCTCTAGGACAAAAATGATTTCGTATCCACTATATAGCTGAGAAGAGGCTTTTGTTAAAGGCAGGTCACATGCTGCTAATGCCTCCTCTCATCTTGGGTTTACACAGTTCAGTTCATTACCTATTTATTTTGTCTTTAGACAAACTTGCTGCTGGTAAAGAGCAGCCTGTCTGTATGTCTGTTAGATGGCTAGTTAAAAGATGGCATGGTTACCACAACAACATACCAGGGCCAGAATTTATTGGAAAAGTGTGTCTGTGGGGCTGAAAACTGGGAGCTTGTGGGTTAACCAACAATGTAGTTTAGAAAGCAACATTTTTGGATACATTTTAGGGACAATTTTAGCAAGGGGACGGCAAACAGATGTGGTTTGATGAGCAGAGCGTGGTTTAGCCAGATTGGATATTGATGTCCTTTGGCAGTTTCAGCTCAATCAGTGGTTGAATAGGCGTGTTCACCATTCTTTCCGGCAGGGTAAAAATATGGGGATTTTTTCAGGCCTCATTCTAATCCACACAACCAGCGTTGCCTCAGGCACACATCTACAATCCAGTGCATGTGCGTTGTTTACCTGGAGAGCATGTGGCACCAGGAAGCATTATGGGAAGAAGGCAAGCCGGAGGAGGCAGTGAGATGCTTTGGGAAATGTTCTGCTGAAAAACCTTGGGTCCTGCCAATCATGTGGATATTACTTTGACATGTACCACCTACCGAAGCATCGTTGCAGACCATGTACACCCTTTCATGCAGACGGCATTGCCTGATGGTGTTGGCCTCTTTCAGCAGGGTAATACACCCTGCCACAAAGCAATAATGGTTCAGGAATGGTTTGAGGAACAACAACGAGTTAAAGGTGTTGACTTAGCCTCCAAATTCCCCAGATCTCAATCCAGCCGAGCATCTGTGGGATGTGCTGGACAAACAAGTCTGGTTCACCGAGGGCCCACCACGCAACTTACAGGACATAAAGGATCTGCTGCAAATGTCTTGGTGCCTGATACCACAGCACACCTTCAGAGGTCTAGTGGATTCCATGACTCGATGTGTCAGGGCTGTTTAAGAGGCAAAAAGGGAACCTACACAATATTAGGCATGTGGTAATAATGATATGGCTGTTGCTTGCTGAAGCAGGGGGACGCAACAGCCAGTGTCATGTCTACAGGAGTGGTGTGTGGTAAAAAAAAATTTAATTGACAAAAGAAATGCATGTACCCCCACTTGGAATGCTTTAGTAATTAGACATACATTTTAATTACATACAGTGCCACCAACAGGGGGGTAGAGGAGAAGGGCCAAACAAGCGGCATCAAATCAAAGAAAGGAACCAAAAGAGCCTACTATTCATTTGTTTACCAAACCTCTCTTAAACGTTTTTTAGGCTAATACAAACAAGTAAGCTCAGGTGGCACATGTGTGCTGCTTAACAGTTATGCTTCCTCGCTGTTGGTTCGCTCGGCCTTCTTAGATAAGAAAGGGCATTGTTATGAAATTTTTAAACTAGTTAGAGTTTCTTGTGCCAGTGGTCTGTATTTAATGATGCATGATTTGATAAGCTAGCTAACGTTTGTTTGCCCTGCAACTTGTTAAGAGATGGGGGCTAACAAAGCAGCACATACAGTGCATCCGTGAAGTATTCACAGCGCTTAAATTTTTTCACATTTTGTTATGTTACAGCCTTATTCCAAAATGGATTCAATACATTTTTTCTCTGGCGATTCTACACAAAATACCCCATAATGACAAAGTGAAAAGAGTTTGTTTAATATTTTAATAGATTTCTAAATATTCACAACAACATAAATCTAAACATTCACAGTCTCGGCTCAATACTTTGTTGAAGCACCTTTGGCAGCAATTACAGCCTCAAGTTCAATCTTTGTTTCATCAGACCAGATCTTTTTGTTTCTCATGGTCTGAGAGACCTTCAGGTGCCTTTTGGCAAACTCCAGGTCGGCTGTCATGCATTTTACTGAGGAGTGGCTTCCGTCTGGCCACTCTACCATACAGGCAAGATTGGCAAAGATGGTTGTCCTTCCAGAAGGTTCTGCTCTCTTTCCGAGCAACGTTGGAGGTCTGTCAATGACCATTGGGATCTTGGTCACATCCCTGACTAAGGCCCTTCTACCCGATCACTAAGTTTGGCCAGGTGGACTACTCTAGGAAGTGTCTTGGTGGTTCCAAACTTCTTCCATTTACAGATGTGGGAACCCACAGTGCTCATTGGTACCTTCAATGCTGTAGAAACCTTTCTGTACCTTTTCCCAGATCTGTGCTTCAATACAATCCTGTCTCTGAGGTCTACTGACAACTCCTTGGACCTCATGGCTTGGTTTGGGCTCTGACATGACCTGTCAACTGTGGGACCTTATATAGACAGTTGTGTACCTTTCCAAATCATGTCCAATTAACTGAATTTCCCACAGATGTACTCCTGGTGTAGAATCAAGGTGTAGAAACATCTCAAGGATGATCAGTAGAAACAGGATATACCTGAGCTCAATTTCATGAAAAAGCTGTGAATATTTATGTACATGTAATTTTCTCATATTCTTTTTTATTTTTAGTCGAATTGCAAACATTTAAAAAAAGAATTTCCACGTTACCATTATGGGGTATTGTATAATTTTTTTAGGAAACAAAGTGTTGAATACATTTTGGAATTTAGCTGTAACATAACAAAATGTGGAAAAAGTGAAGCGCTGTGAATACTTACTCACATATTTTGTTTCAATAGCCGTTTCGGCTATTCGCCTAACCAATCTAGCGTTGTGGCTGTATACCTACTTGATTATTCATTTCAATAGAGCCTAAACATATAAGTTGTATATTATCATGTATTTTGTAAATGACACAACTGATGTTATTGCTAGGCGTAATCGGTGAGTATTAAATCCAAGGCAATCCATCATACCCACACAAGGCACAATAGTTGTACACCCAAATATGTATGCATTTTATGCAGCGGCTATTAACATTCTTCAAATTTACACACCTGAAATGTCAAGTTTACATGTCAAATTGATTTGCCCTATAAATGACAAAAGTAAGGGCAAACCCTCCTTTATTAGTTAGTTGATTGTAATTACCTGACATTAAAGGTGCAAAATGCAGTGTCCAGACAACAGTACAATATCAACTTTAATCTTCACAAGGCCAGTGTATCACCAAGACAAACCAGGCATCTTAACCCCTACCTCCAACTCAAGCCCACAAAGCATTCAAGAAGAGCCTGGAGAAAGTCCACCTGCCTATGCTCAGTATTATTCAGAGATGTTTCACTGCAGAAGGGAAATGTGTTGCAGATGGTGTTACCCAAGTCCATGAGCCACATGGGGAGCACAGCAAGCCTATCATTCTATCATGCCTATGTTGCACATGAGGAAGCAAATTGTGCGCACCTAGAGGATGCTACAAAGGTACAGAAGGTGAAAGTTCCTGTATGAGCATCCACAAGCCCAGAGAGGTTTGTACAGGAGCACCCCAGATGTAATGGTAAATCATCTACTTTTCAGGGCAAGATGAATGAGCAGGTGGCCTCTAAGTCGACAGAGAGCTGTGGGTTCTAAGTGGACAGTAGAGGCGCAGTGGTGAGTGTTAAAGAGCCATATCTGTCTGCAAGTCCTGAGGGATTTCCAAACAAAGATGAAGTGCTCAAGATCAAATGCCCTATTCCTACTAGTAGCTGTGAAACCCTGGCCAAGCTGCTCTCTGGGAAATTGTCAGACATTCAAATGGTGAATGGGACTCCAAAGCTACAGCCAAATGGATCCTGGGGTTACTACATGCAGGTACAGTGAGGCATGATCTGCGCAGGGCTTAGGGTGTGCAAAACTCTTATTTGAACGCCAATCTAAACATGTTGTGATTGACGCGCTATAGGGACAGTGTCAGTTCTGTAGGGACAGTGTCTTAAGGCTGAGAGCTTCTTACTTCACACATAACGTTTCCTAGTATTGTTAATGAATTCTAGGCAAGTAACGCTAGGCATCATGTACCATCATGTAAAAAGAATAAAAAACCCAATAAAATATTTAGTTATTTTTCTTGACCTATCAATATGTTATCTACTTTCAAATAATGTCTATAATGGTAATTGAACCCCCAAAAAATATATTTTAACCATGAAACTGTACTACTGGGATGTTTTCAGGACTGCTTTCAACAGTCTGGATGAGTTCACAGAGGCTGTGACGTCATACATCAGCTTCTGTGAGGACTGCTGTATTCCATCACGCACCAGGGTGAGTTATAACAATGACAAACCCTGGTTCACAGCTAAACTTAGACAGCTAAGAATGGAAAAGTAGGAGGCGTTGAAGAGTGGGGATAAGGACAGATTTAAAGAGTCAAAATACAGTTTTCGCAAGTCTGTTAAACAGACTAAACATCTGTACTCTGAGAAATTACAACAACAATGACTTGACTACAGACCTGTCGCCCTTAATCTCTGTAGTCATGATGTCATTTGAGCACCTTGTGCTGACTCACTTCAAAGCTATCACCGACCCTCTCCTGGAACCCTTGCAGTTTTCCTACAGAGACAACAGGTCTGTAGACAATAAAATGAACATTGCCCTCCACTTCACCGTCCAGCACCTGGACTCCTATGGAACCTATGCCAGGATGCTTTTTGTGGACTTCATCCCTGCTTTAATACAATAATTCCAGCTCTGATGCAGGACAAGCTCTCTCAGCTGCAAGTGCACAAACTCACCTGCAGGTGGATCACTGACTTCCTCTTAGACACGAGACAGTATGTGAAGCAGGGGAAACATGTCTCCAAACCCTGGTCCATCAGCACCGGATCCCCTCAAGGCTGCATCCTTTCCCCTCTGCTCTTCTCCCTGTACACCAACTGCTGCACCTCCAGTCATCAATCCACCAAGTTTCGGAAGTTTGCGGATGACACCACCCTCATTGGGCTCATCTCTGGTGGGGATGAGACCACCTACAGGTGGGAGATTGACGACCTGGTTAACTGGTACAGGCAGACAAATCTGCAGCTCAATGCTCTGAAGACAGTGGAGATGGTTGTGGATTTTAGAAAGAACCCAGTCCCACCCACCCCCATCACCCAGTGTGATGACCCAGTCCTCATCACAGACTCCTTCCGCTTCACGGGCATCATCATCAACCCCGGACCTTAAGTGGGAGCAAAACACTATCTCCATCACCAAAAAAAGCACAGCAGAGGATGTACTTCTTGTAGCAGCTGAAGAAGTTCAAACTGTCAAAGACAATGACGGTGCTCTTCTACACAGCCATCATTGAGTACATCCTCACCTCCTCCATCACCATCTGGTATGCTGCTGCCACTGCCACGGACAAGAGCAGATGGAAACGTATCATTCGATCTGCTGAGAAGGTGATTGGCTGCCATCTGCCTTCCCTTGACAACCTGTACAACACCAGGACCCTGAGGCACACTGGAAAGATTGTGGCTGACCCCTCCCACCCTGGACACAAACTGTTTCAGCCACTCCCATCCGGCAGGACCAACACCTCGCACAACAAGAACAGTTTCTTCCCATTGGCAGCTGGCTTTATCAAGGCCAGATGACTCCCACTGTCACTGACCCACTCTGCCCCATAACTCAATTCTACTTAATGCATTACATTAATGCACTTCTCTGGACTTCTTTAATGCACAGGGAATGTTTGCACATTTTATATTTACTGTGTCATTTATATTTTTAACCAAATACCTCTTAATGTGTTTTCTGTCATTCTCCATGGCCCCAAAGCAAATTCTTTGTATGCGTAAATTTACTTGGTAATAAAGCTAATTCTGATATCATTTGTTTAACCAAAGAATTACAAAGATTTCCTACTGATGAATAAGTTAGGACACCCTATACCCTAATAGCTGGTATTGCTCACTTTGGCTGAAATAACCTCAATAAGACGTTTCCTATAACTGTCTATCAGTCATTGAATTCAGGTTTTTCATGCAGTCCCATTGCCACAGGTGTATGAAATCAAGCACCAAGGCATGCAGTCTGCCTTTACAAACATTTGAGAAACAAATGGGTCGATATAAAGGATTTGAGCGTGGTATGGTAATACGGTGCCATCGTTGTAACAAAATCAGTTAGGGTTAGGGTTGAAATTATAGAGTGGGGTCACAAAGTGTTAAGGTCCATAGTGCGTAAAAGTCACCAACACTCTGCTGACTCAGTAACTGCAGAGTTTCACCCTTCTCTGGCATTAACATCAGCACTAAAACTGTGCACTGGGAGCTTTATGGCATGGGTTTCCATGGTCGAGCAGCTGTATGCAAGCCTTATATAACCAAGCACAATGCCAAGCGTTGGATGGAGTGATGTAAAGCCCGGAACCATTGGCCTCTGGAGAAGTGGATACGTTTTCTGTGGAGAGACGAATTCTCCTATAAAACTAGGTGAAAAGATGACCTCCTTCAACTTCTACAGTGGGGCAAAAAAGTATTTAGTCAGCCACCAATTGTGCAAGTTCTCCCACTGAAAAAGATGAGGAGCACATTACATTGTAGGATTTTTTAATTGCAAATTATGGTGGAAAATAAGTATTTGGTCAATAACAAAAGTTTATCTCAATACTTTGTTGTATACCCTTTGTTGGCAATGACAGAGGTCAAATATTTTTTGTAAGGCTTCACAAGGTTGCTGGCATTTTGGCCCATTCCTCCATGCAGATCTCCTCTAGAGCAGTGATGTTTTGGGGACTTTCAACTCCCTCCAAAGATTTTCTATGGGGTTGAGATCTGGAGACTGGCTAGGCCACTCCAGGACCCTGAAATGCTTCTTACGAAGCCACTCCTTTGTTGCCCGGGCGGTGTGTTTGGGATCATTATCATGCTGAAAGACCCAGCCACGTTTCATCTTCAATGCCCTTGTTGATGGAAGGAGGTTTTCAAAATCTCACGCTACATAGCTCCATTCATTCTGTCCTTTACACGGATCAGTCGTCCTGGTCCCTTTGCAGAAAAACAGCGCCAAAGCATGATGTTTCCACCCCCATGCTTCACAGTAGGTATGGTGTTCTTTGGATGCAACTCAGCATTCTTTGTTCTCCAAACACGACAAGTTGAATTTTTACCAAAAAGTTCTATTTTGGTTTCATCTGACCATATGACATTCTCCCAATCTTCTTCTGGATCATCCAAATGCTCTCTAGCAACCTTCAGACGGGCCTGGACATGTACTGGCTTCAGCAGGGGGACACGTCTGGCACTGCAGGATTTGAGTCCCTGGCGGCGTAGTGTGTTACTGATGGTAGGCTTTGTTACTTTGGTCCCAGCTCTCTGCAGGTCATTCACTAGGTCCCCCCGTGTGGTTCTGGGATTTTTGCTCACCGTTCTTGTGATCATTTCGACCCCACGGGGTGAGCTCTTGCGTGGAGCCCCAGATCGAGAGAGATTATCAGTGGTCTTGTATTTCTTCCATTTCCTAATATTTGCTCCCACAGTTGATTTCGTCACACCAAACTACTTACCTATTGCAGATTCTGTCTTCCCAGACTGGTGCAGGTCTACAATTTTGTTTCTGGTGTCCTTTGACAGCTCTTTGGTCTTGGCCATAGTGGAGTTTGGAGTGTGACTGTTTGGGGTTGTGGACAGGTGTCTTTAATACTGATAACAAGTTCAAACAGGTGCCATTAATACAGGTAACGAGTGTAGGACATATGAGCCTCTTAAAGGAGAAGTTACAGGTCTGTGAGAGCCAGAAATCTTGCTTGTTTGTAGGTGACCAAATACTTATTTTTAATTACAGGCCTCTCTCATATTTTTCAGTGGGAGAACTTGCACAATTTGTGGCTGACTAAATACTTTTTTTCCCCACTGTACATGAGAAAATGAATACAGGAAAACAAAAAACAGAATGAAACCAAAAACTAAACACTATATCACTTAAAGGAAAGAAAAAAAGAACAGGCAGTCAAAACAGAAACATTAATAGCAACAAGTTAATGTAGACAACCTCCGGAAATAGTTAGCAAGTTCCGGTTGGGCACAAAAAACGTTGGATGAGAATCATTTAATTGTACATTATGTTGCAGGGTTACAGAAGTTGTCCTCTTGCAAGAGAAGCGGTTTACATGTCTTGCAAAAACAGCTGTGGCAAAATATGTTTGTGTTTGATTGAGATGATTATTGAGCGCAAGCAAAGAGCTGAACAGTAGAGCCTTGAAGCAGCTAACAATATTAGAGCGGATTCATATAGACATGGGCATACTGTGAAAGAGATGATGAATCAATTAAAAGTTAAAGCAATAAATACAAAGAACATCCTCCATTCGCTGAAGCCCTGAAATAGGTGAATCAACTTGCATTTGAAAAATTAATTCCACAATGTTGTGAAAAGAAGATGCTCTGTAAGAGTATAAGGAATGCCAGCTAGGGACTCTTGATATGCACACATATCACATTCAGTGTAACAGTCAAAGGGCATTGTTCCACAAAGTGGCCTGATATGCTTAAAAAGAAATATGTGACAGAAAATATTTAAAAAAAAATGTATCCCCCGCATGTATAATTGACTATATGAAAAATACTTCTAAATAAATACTAGAGCAATAGGTCACAGTTAATGGAGGTGGCACAGCAGGCAAAGGAAATTACTCCAGAAACCCTCTCCAAGTGGGCAGGTGACTCTGTATCCCAAATAGAACTTAAATGTGCTCACTACATTGTGGGTCTCTGCTCAAAGAAAACGTTAGGAATTGCACTTATAGTTGGACAGGTGAGTTGACACACACCCAGACTTCTGCTCTGTCTGAACAACACAGGGATATGCATACCACACTTTACCACTCTTAAGTTGAAACTGGACAGTTTTGTTTGGTGGGGCCCATCAAAATATTTTTTTTCCACAGAATGGACACTTCGTATTGTGTACACTTGAGAATGTCATTTTAATGTTAATATGGGTTTTCAAACCTATTTTCATATTCTTTTAACAAAGATGGTAAAGGAATGGTTTAATCAGGCTAGAATTAAAGTTTTTGACAAACAGTGCTGTAACATATTCTGAACCCATTAGATTTTGTCATATTCTCAGAAGACCCATAATACACCACGTTCCAAATTATTATGCAAAGTGGAATTAAGTGTCATAAACATTAAATATTTAGTTTTTCAATCAAACTCATGGAGGATATGGTGTCTCGGGGCTCTTTGGTTCACTGAAATCAATCTCAGGCTTCTGTGATAATTAGTTTGCCAGGTGAGCCCAATTAAAGGAAAACTACTTAAGAAGGATGTTCCACATTATTAAGCTGGCCACAGGTTTCAAGTAATATGGGAATGAAAAAGGATCTCTCTGCTGCCGAAAAGCATAAAATAGTGCATTGCCTTGGACAGAGTATATGAAAACATTATATATTTCACGAAAACGTCAGCGTGATCATCGTACTGTGAAGAGATGTGTGGCTGATTCAGAGCACAGAGGGGTTGGTGCAGATAAAGGCATAATGAGGAAGGTGACTGGCTTCAGATTTAAGAGCAGCTGCTAAAACGCCATTACAAAGCAGCAAACAGATATTTGAAGAGGCTTGCAGTTGTGCGTAAACCTACTATCCAGCCCCCCTAACCAATGCTCACAAGCAGAAACGGTTGCAGTGGACCCAGAATTACATGAAGACAAATTTTCCAACAGTCTTGTTTAATGATAATTGTTGTGCAACCCTGGATGGGCCAGATGGATGGAGTAGTGGATGGTTGGTGGATGGTCCAGATGGATGGAGTAGTGGATGGTTGGTGGATGGTCCAGATGGATGGAATAGTGGATGGTTGGTGGATGGCCACCGTGTCCCAATAAGGCTGCGACGTCAGCAAGGAGGTGGCGGAGTCATGTTTTGGGCTGGAATCATGGGGAGAGAGCTGGTAGGCCCCTTTAGGGTCCCTGAAAGTGACCTCGGCTAAGCATATACAGTTTCTGATGGACCACTGTCTTCCATGGTACAAAAATAACCCAAATCCTCTTCATGCATGGCAGTGCACCATCTGCAAGGAATATCTCTGTGTCATTGGCTGCTATGGGCATAAAAGGAGAGAAACAACATGACATTCTCCCATTCCTTCTCTGGATCATCCAGATGGTCATTGGCAAACTTCAGACAGGCCTGGACATGCGCTGGCTTGAGCAGGGGGACATGCGCTGCTTGAGCAGGGGGATTTTAATCCAGGACTGCGTAATGTGTTACTAATGGTTTTCTTTGAGACTGTGGTCCCAGCTCTCGCCGGGTCATTAACCAGGTCCTGCCGTGTAGTTTTGGGCTGATCCCACACCTTCCTCATGATCATTGATGCCCCACGAGGTGAGATCTAGCATGGAGCCCCAGACAGACAGTGTATTGACCGTCATCTTGAACTTCTTCCATTTTCTAATAATTGCGCCAACAGTTGTTGCCTTCTCACCAAGCTGCTTGCCTATTGTCATGTAGCCCATCTCAGCCTGGTGCAGGTCTACAATTTTATCCCTGATGTCCTTACACAGCTCTCTGGTCTTGGCCATTGTGGAGAGGTTGGAGTCTGTTTGATTGGGTGTGTGGACAGGTGTCTTTTCTACAGGTAACGAGTTCAAACAGGTGCAGTTAATACAGGTAATGAGTGGAGAACAGGAGGGCTTCTTAAAGACAAACTAACAGGTCTGTGAGAGCCGAAATTCTTACTGGTTGGTAGGTGATCAAATACATATGTCATGCAATAAAATGCAAATTAATTACTTAAAAATCATACAATGTGATTTTCTGGATTTTTGTAAAAATTACAGACCTCTACATGCTTTGTAAGTAGGGAAACCTGCAAATTCGGCAGTGTATCAAATATTTGTTCTCCCCACTGTGTGTGACTCAAGTCCAATTCTCAACTATCCTACCTTGGGGATATGCATGGACATTGGATTAACTCATACAGTAATGTAAGCTTTATTAAAAGGGATAGTGTACTAAGTCAGATTCACTTGTGGACATTATTTCTATTTCTCTGTTCCAGATCCAAGGAAGATACAGGCAGTTAATAAAGTAACAATGATATGTGTTAGCACAACAACTGTTTTGAGCTAAAGCTAGTTAATATCTTGGTAGTGCTAGAAAGCAATGTCCATCAATTGACAAAACACAAATGTCACATATTTGGCAGGGCAGGTCAGTTGGGTCTCAGGCATGTTGATGAGGTAAGGACTGCAGTTCCACCATTTCAACATGTAACCCGAGGAGTCCATGAACACCATAGGCATGCTTCAGAGTCTGGAGTCAGGACACTAAGAGCCAGACACAGAGTGGGTAAGGAATGACAACACATTCTGTACTGTAGTGCATTTCTTTGGACTCCAATCAAAAGGAATGCACTATATAGGTAATGGTGCTGTTGGGACAAACACATTGACCCTTCTTCGGGGCCCTTAGCACATTTTCTCTGACTTTAGAATGCTGATGGAAAGACTAAAAATTATACGTTTTTCATTAGGGGACATCACATTGAGCCGGTACTGTGGCAAAGAGATGATGAGACCATTCACCCATACAGGTGTCCATTTGCAAGCGGATGGAGTTCCATGATCTCCTTAGACTGCACATCCTCACATGTATGGGACACCCATACAATATTGTCTGTAATGTGTAAGATGGACGGAAACAACAGCAAATTCAACAGCTTAACCAATTTGGTGACATTCGACTAAAGGGCACATAAAAATGACAGCTGAAACCTTGGCCTACAGTGTTTACAGGAGGGCTTCTTAAAGACAAACTAACAGGTCTGTGAGAGCCGGAATTCTTACTGGTTGGTAAATGGTCAAGTACTTATGTCGTGCAATAAAATGCAAATTAATTACTCAAAAATCATACAATGTGATTTTCTGGATTTCTGTTTTAGATTCCGTCTCTCACAGTTAAGGTTTTGAAGAATTACAGACCTCGACATGCTTTGTAAGTAGGAAAACCTGCAAAATCGGCAGTATATCAAATACTTGTTCTCCCCACTGTATGTAGGGGCAGGTATGCTTTGGCTGAGCCAAAGTGTATTTTGAATTCTCAGTGTGGCTGATACGCGACATGGTTAATCTGGGGGGCGGAGCTCCACGACATAAAACAAGCACTGCACTCTATGTCATCTAAATGAAAAGTTCCACTGGTGCATTGTTGGAAACTCATACTGCCATGACATACATGTTCTTTACAAGTGTATGTAAACTTTTCACCACAAATGTACATATACGCTCCTATCAGCTATAACATTATGACCACCTGCCTAACATTGTGTTGGTCCCCCTATTTGCTGCCAAAACAGCCCTGACCCATCAAGGCACGGACTCCACTAGACCCTTTAAGGTGTGCTGTGGTATCTGGCAGCCAGACATTATCAGCAGATCCTTTAAATCTTGTAAGTACCGAGGTGGGCCCTTAGTGGTCCGTACTTGTTTGTCCAGCACATCCCACAGAAAATCTAAAGTTTTTCCCACAGAACATTTCCCAAAGCATCACAATAGCCTCCTCCGGCTTGCCTTCCTCCCATAGTGCATCCTGGTGCCATGTCCTCTCCAGGTAAAGCGACGCACATGCACCTGGACATCCACTTGATGAAAAAGAAAATGTGATTCACCAGACCAGGCCACCTTCTTCCATCGCTCCGTGGTCCAGTTCTGGTGCTCACATGCCCGTTGTAGGCACCTTCGGCAGTGACCAGGGGTCGGGATGGGCACCCTGACTGGTCTGCGGCTACGCCGACCCGTAAGCAACAAATCAATGCACTGTGTGTTTTGACACCTTTCTATCAGAACCAGCATTTGCCCTTTCAGTAATTTGAGCAACAATAGCTTGTTGGATCAGAAGCACACGGGCCAGCCTTCACTCCCCACGTACATCAATGAGCCTTGCTAGCCCGTCTCTGGGTCAACGCTTTTCATTCCTTGGACCACTTTTGACAGGTAATGACCATTGCAGACCGGGAACACACCACAAGCTGTAGTTTTGGAGATGCTCTGACCCAGTCATCGATCTATCACAATGTCTAGTGCTGTTTAGTGCTCAATGGGGAGTTGCTGATTCACTGCCATCTGGTTTGCACTTACTGTTCTCTGCTACTGGGTAAATGGAGAAAAACTCTGTAATTGTATTGGTTTTCCTTTTGCTTTATTGACTGGTAAACTGCCGCAAATGTGAGACATTATTGGAAATAATATCACTGGGAGCAAAAGTGAATTAAAGTGGATCTTCAGTTCATCGGCATGGCTTCTTTAGTCTCATGCTGTATTTGCCAAAGCGTTCATAAAGTTCACGTTTCATCGTGAACTTTATTATTGCTGTAGTATATTAAAAGCCTAACGATCATATTTATAGGAAGCGGTGCGTTAAGAACATTTTCAATGGTTTGGCCTAGCAGGTCCAGGCGTTATTTTGGGGTGGCTCAATACTTGACAAAAATGGAACATGGAATTAATAATTTCATACGTACAACTTTTCGTCTTCCGTCCGTGTTCCGTTAACATCAGCTGGGCTGACGAGGGGGCAAGTGTGGTGGTCAAGCCTCATAGCAGGTGGCCAGCCGCTGGTCTCATCCATGCCCGAAGGGGAACAACATGGCTTTAATGTTGCTGCAGATTAGCATGTACTAAATAGATTGTATATTTATCGTAAGATGATGTTCTTAGCTTTTTCAGTAGGCTATTTTATGCATTGTACTGTCTGAATAAAATAATTTCATTGCTTTTTTCCTGTGTTTGCACAGACCACATTCATGGTAAGAGCTGCATACGGTACGTCAGATAAATCATAAATGTGCTTTTAAATGTCAAATGCCCCTTAATCTGGATTTCTGTGTTGGGGATTAAATTGGGGCCTAGCTGTTTGATAGGTACACCTTGCATTACATATGATTTTTTTTAATAAGCAACAGAGAAAACAATGAGTCTTATCCATGGAAAACAGTTGCAGCTCTTCAGATATTTATTAGTAACTCTCTAAATAAAATGAGCCTTTGTGGTCGCCTCAACCGTCATTTCCCCATTATTTTATGTCTTAATTATACCAAGTTGTCCAATATTTCCGCTGTCAGTCAATCCCCGCAAGAAATATACCAAAATTTGTTGTGGTTAGGTATGGGGTAAACAGAAATCATTTGAAATGTAGCCTAAGTTTAGAATTGATTTAGAATTATTGAATTCAGGGATAAGGTTACGAAAACGTAAATAGATATCCACCACCAGTGTCACGGTTCCGCCCTGACCTGACTCTGTTTCTGGTCCTGCCACCCCCTCTAGTGGCCTATGGCCACGGTACACACCTCTGTCACCAAGCACCACCGTCATCAAGCACACTGCCAACTACGCACACCTGTCCCTCATCATCTATCAGCGCTCCTATTTAAGTTCCTGGTTTTCACTGCCCAGTTGCCAGTTCAAA
>JACXGK010005228.1:0-34056 GCA_016801125.1 Novumbra hubbsi | reverse complement strand
CCCCCCCCCCCCCCCCCCCCCCCCCCCCCACCGAGGAGCAGGCCGCAATGCTTTCACCCACCCTACTCCCGATTGGCCGTTGACATTATCCACTCCGGGACAGTCACAGAGTTAATTGTGGAACTGTGCTGAACAGGGATGAGTTTGATTTGAGGGTTGATATGCAGATTTACAATGCACAGTACTGCTAAGTTAATCAGGAAACCAGCTTTTATTTCCGTATTTATTTGAAACAGCCTTCATTGCTTGACTTGGATGGTAATGAATGCCGGTACTCACTTTGGGTGCAAGTACCATTCATGTTTATGTGCAGGTGCTCCACAATACCTTTAAGCTAATATTCTCCAAGATAAACAGCTCAAAGGCAGGAGAACATTTAAGGTGCAGTTACTGGACTCTTGGACTTCTCTGTTTAATTACCATAATCAAATGGCTTTGGGGGTCTTTCTTGCCTTCAATTGTCATTCTATTACTTTTGATTTCTTAAAATAAAACTCCAGTCACAAGCACTATAAGTCATTATCTGATTACAAATTGTGGTTAACTTATACGTAAAAGCCTCTACAGACGTTGTCGTGTCTGCCTCAGACTGCAATATTGTCCATTAGTGTGTGTATTCATCTAATTCATTCAGAAAGGCAGCCAACCAATCATTTTCTGTGTGTTTGCTCCGGGTCATTTTGAGGTCAAGACAAATAGTAGACCGAGGCCAAACGGCTGTCTTGTGGCCACACCACAAGTTGACCCAGAATAGCCACCTAAGTGAAACCCTTTGGACCTGACCCTACAGAGCAGACACTGTGGTGCCCTGACCTGTGTGGCCCGTCCCCTCTAGGTGGAGGATGAGTGGCATTCGCAGCTACAACCCGGAACAGATCATGCTGAGCGCTGCGGTCCGGAGGTCCAGCCGAGACGTCAACATCATGAAGGAGAAACTCATCTTCTCTGGTAAGGAAAGAGCCGCCGGATGAGAGCCCCACACCACTCGTGGATGGACGAGGCGGATGGTCGCTGGTTTTTGTCGGCCATATTGCCTCGCTTCTTAACCATTGAGCACAGAAAAGGGGGACCAGGAAAGGCAGCGTCTTGGTGAACCTCTACCCTATCCCAGCATGCATCTCTCTGAGTGTCTGTGATGTAAATGTCCTTCCCAAGGTCAGTCGCAGTAGCAGCGTCCTCCTGTGTGTGTGAGATCTCCACTCCATCCTGCCGTCTCTCCATCCTCCTCCGGCTCCTGCGACCATCTCTCCGACCATTCCATACCTCCCTTCCCGCCTCTGTCTCTCCACCTGCCCGCTCGCGCCTCCCCCCCTCCACCCACGATCACCCCCGCCACAGGCCTGCGTCATGTTACAGGGCTCCTAGACAGGCCACTGTGACCCACCAGCCTCTCCTGGTGCTGGGTAGAAGGTGAGTCCCGGGATGACGTGGGTCGCCGGTCGGCTGTCCCCACCACTCTAGAGTTAGGGTTAGTGAGGTAGGTTTCTCAAGAGATAGGAGTGGTGAAGTACAGTGCCAAAGGAAGATGTGGGGCTTTCTCTGGGGTGTTGTGCTCCAGCCATTGTTGTGCTGTTGTTAATGTGCGTCGCTGTGAACCCTGAAACACTGTGCCTTCTCTCTTCCGCCCCCCAGAGGTGAGCCATGGTGTGGGCAGCACTGAGGACTGGTACATGGAGAATGGCTGTGACTACTACGACAACCAAGGCATTTCCCAATGACTCGCTGTACTCGTGAATCTACTGAGACAGTCCACTATTACCGTCTGAGGACTGGGCAAATTGAGCTTTTCAAGTGATTGGCTTGTCTGTTGTTTTGACTGCTCTTGTTCTGCTCAGTGCATCCAGATAGTTTTTAGTCACTGACTGACTACTGATTGACTGAAACATTGATTGATTTGTTGGTTGATTAACAGGCTGTTGTGTTTTTGAGAACTCCCCCTGTCCCAGCACACATTGCTTTGTACATTCTGTAAATGTATAGTTTTTTCTTGTTATTAACAATGTGGGACTATGAGCACTTTTCACTGAACTGGTTGATTCGCCAAATCTGTGGCCTCTTCTCCTCACATGCAAATGCTTTGGAGGGCCTCTAGCTACCAATGGTTGCATTAACAACCTTCTTTGTTTGTTTTTACAGTATTTTATTTTGTAATTTTGTGGTCACCTTATTATAAGCACTGTAGCTAGAACAATTCTCAGTTAGTTCTGGTACCATCAGAATAAAAACTGATGTATACAGCGTTGCTTTTCTTCATTGCCTTCTTTGGCCACTTCAACAGGATATTATTTTGAACACAATCACAAACAAGCTGTTTACAGAGCTTCTGCCTTTTCCTCAAACTACGTGAAATATTTCATGTTAAGTTAATGATTTGAAAATATTTTTTTTGAACAGCATTTCCTGTATCCGTGCATGTGATACTGTATAAAGTGATTGGTGGAGTAATCTCGTAGGTGTGGCTTTCCTCCAGCCAGACCTGATGACAATGATGTGTATTGGTTGTGTTTTGGTCATGTGTTTAGTTCATTGTGAATGTTTTCTGGTTTCTAAAGGTTGTGGACAGTGTAGTGTTATGTCTTATGGCTGTAGGGTTGTTCTGGAATCATTTTTTGACTTTGCAAGCGTGAAAAAACCTCAAAGACCTATTTACACATTGTTCATTGTTTTATTGTTTCTTTACCGCAAAACGCTGTTTATGCATTGTTTAAAGTAGTAAGGTTAAGCTTTGGCTTGTCACAGTGGTGATCTAGAGAGATGTAGTGACATGTTTTGGGGATTTAGAGAGCTATTTAAATTTTGATATTGAGTATTGAATGCTAGAAAGTGAACAAAAATATTTAATATATTGTATGAATCAATTGATTTTGTTTTTTAATTTTGTATAATTCTAATGTAGTTATGAAGGTCGTTCCTCTCTTTTGTCATCGGTGTTATCTACCATACTGAAAATCTGTCCATGTATAAGGACCTTGAGCATTCATTCTGGAAGAGGGTCAATAATAAACACTACATAAACATTACCTTTCAGTATGTCATTAATGTTACCTATCGTACTGAAAATCTGTCCATATATAAGGACCTTGAGCATTCATTCTGGAAGATTGTAAATGATAAGCACACTAAATAAAAATTCCCTTTCAGTATGTCATTGTTTTGGTGTCCAAATTATAGTCATATTGTGAGTAAATTATAAATACACGTTGTTTAGTCCTATTAAAGCACTAATGGCCCCATTTTCTGAAATTTACTTGACAAGTGTAGGTACTAAAGAGATTCCAGCTGCAGAACCCATCTCTAATACCATCTGTGGAAGAGTTAAGATTTCAGGCCACCTAGTGGTACACATTTAACATAATTATTTAACATTAACCATGTTAGTAGTCGACTGAAAAGATACTAGACAACTGACATACAATTTTTTGCATTTAAATGCCACCCTAATTCAAGAAATGCTTGATAGACATTTTGCCCTCTACACCTAGTGTACAGTTCTAGTGTATACATGTTACAGGTCTTCGATGCCCAGATTAGCTGAGTGTCATTGGAAAGTCAGGTGCAGCCATTTTATTTAATGGTGAGCAAGCATTCCTTTTTTTTTTTTTTTTCATTGAATGTTATATTGAAGTTATCCTGATGCTGCATAATATTAGCAATAGAGTTAGAGTTTATGAAATGTTTTAAATAATTACCGCACAAACATCTCAATGGCAATATAACTCCTGTTGGTTTTGTGCTGTTTAAAAGTAACAGTTGGTGTGTAAGGTGAAATGAAATGACCTTTATTTCATTAAGTGAGTTATATCTACTTCAGGCTGTTGAAGGGAATATCTCACGCATGGTCAGGAAAAGGATAGACTTGTGTTCATTCACTTGGTATGTGCCTCAGAGGTATATTAAAATGCTTCTGATACCAAAGCGATATCATTGGTGTGTTTTTTGTAGACATAGTTATAGCAAACCATGTATGTTCAATGTGTAGATTCAGCTAATTTCCACCATAGTTCTATTGAGTGAGCATGATGAAAAATGGGACTTTACCTGAAAATTTGCTTTTTGGAAAAAACGTATCTGTATGTCATATGTCTATTTAAAACATATGTCTATTTAGCAAATTGTCCTCAAATGTATGTATGCTGGCATCTTTATTAGCTCCGCTTGGGAATCTTTACAGGTTTTGGAGCAACATGTGCAGCCATCCAGACAATGTGTTTTTCAGGCCTTGCCTATTGAAACAATACAATGCCAAACCACAATCTGCACGTATTACAACAACATGGCTCCACAAGAAGAGTCTGGGTGCTCAACTGGCCTGCCTGCAGTCCAGACATGTCACCCATTGAAAACATTTAGTGCAAAAACAGGACAAGGGAGACCCCAAACTGCGATCATCTGAAATCCTATATCAAGCAAGAATGGGAATACATAGAACTTTTAAAACTACAGCAATTGGTCTCCTCAGTTCCCAAACGCTCACACAGTCTTGTTAAAAGAGGTGATGCAACACGTGTAAACATGCCTTGTCGCTACTGTTTTGAAACGGGTTGCTAGCATCAAAATGGTCATGTATTTTTCAAAAAACAACATTTCTCATTTGATTTGTACTATTTTCAATTCAATATAGGGATACATTATTTGCACATCATTGCATTCTGTTTTTTTTTTTTGCATTTTATGCAGCTTCATAACTTTTTTGGAAACACGGTTGTAATAAATAAAATGAAACTGTTACATTTTTCTATTCCCATTTTTACAATACCCCCACTATGTACATGGTTTGCTGCATGTTGTTTACAGAATGTTTACAGTTAAATTGATAAATGTGAGTCACCAGATTTTTTGTTAATCACATTTCTTTTTTTTTATTTCCCCTGCAAAGAATATTACATCATAAACCAACAGCTGGCAATATGAATTGTGTTACTTTCCCTTACAACAATAGTGAACGGATTTGCTGTTTTTCAGTTATGTTTGCTGGACTACAAAATAATCTCTCATACTAAAAAGGGTTTGGGAATGGTATTGTAATGCTGTAGACAGCAGGTGGACAACCATCGTATGGGATGTGGCTTTGAAGGTGAAAAGCCAAACGCACAGTATAAAAATAGATTGTGAAGTTACATACTTTTAACTTAAATGGAATGATCTAGATAATTATATACAAAAATAATTTGTGCAATGCAAGTACAGCATGAGTCTTGTTTAACAAGGAATATATTGCAGATCCTAACACACCACTGACTGACCTCTATCCCAGACACTTCCACACACGCTGTTTGCAATAGTCTGTGGACAAGGTAACAGAAGGCATACAGTTTACATTGATTCTGCTGTATGAGGAAAGGCCTGGTTCACTGACTAGACTGTTGTTTTGGTCATTTTATAGCGCTACTGTAAGTACTTCCATAACAGAGGGATGGCGTCTGCCATTTCAATATAGTTGATTGGGACTTCCACTTCCACTGGCTGAACGCTCCCGGTGACCCAGTTGGTCACAATTCTAACCAGGTCATCAGGACGGATGAGCCAATTAATTCTACTCCACGTTGCCTAAATGTAATAGCACAGACAAACGATAAGGTTTGTTTCTATTACAATGTAATAGCACAGACAAACAGATAAGGCTTACATATCCCCCTAAAGACTTTGCAGTGCAACCTGGATAAATTATGAAATGCAGCTTAAATATTTATCCTTTGTGCACATATTTGTCAACTTTCAACACATGCTCCTTGTTAAAGGGTCATCATAGAACCCTGAAGCCATTATTATTATACAGTTATTGCACTATAATGATGATGCTGAGTAACAAATTATAGTTATTAAAGTGCAATATGTGGGAAAACGACTCATTTATAGTTACTCATTTCCAATTGTCCCAACGTGTGTTTGTTGTGTAAAATATGCTAAAGCAGGAACTTGGCCTTTACATTTTAATCAAACTGTAATCCTGAACTTCAGGAATACAGTTTGAATAGTGCCCTAAATTAGTATGTCCCTAATTTAATCAATGACTTTATACCCATCTAAACCGTAACTTCTCACAAAGCTAAGTATCAGCAACTGCTTGATCAATAAAATGACAACCTTATTGACTGGTGGATCTTAGGATCAGGTGAATGTTAAAAGCACCAGTAAACACAGCAGCTCTCTGAAAAGGCACAAGCATTTCGTTATCCACCGATGGGAATAAAACAAAAACACATTGTAAAACACGCACGCACGCACACACACACAGTACAAACATACTGAATAAATAAATAAATATCTGAAAGTGTGTTGGCTGGTCAAAATTCTCCATGAATAAAGGTTGTTCCCTGAATTTAACGCAATTTCAAACTACAACAGTTGGTCTTCGTTGGTCCGGCAGTAAACAATTGATATGGTCATTTGAGCTTCTCTGTGAGTAAATTCCAGTAACTATTCCAGTAACAGCCGAGATCATACTTTAACCTCAGCATACTATTACACACCTGGTGAAGGTGGAGAAGCACAATTAACAGTTAAATGCACGCCACTGATTAACGTCTTGTAAAATCCTAATGTCCCTTGCCACCTCCCAAGGCTTAAATCAGTGGAAGTTGATCTTGCGGAGGTGTCTGTTGGGAATCTCTATAGCGCTGACCTGCAGGGGCCAGGAGCCTCCCATGATGCCTGCCTGGATGGCCACCCCCGTCACCACGGCCAGGTCTGGATCCACCGAGGTGTTGGGCTCCTTCCCAAAGTACTCGCTGATCAGCCTCCTGATCCTAGGGATCCGGGTGGAGCCTCCCACTAGAACGATCTCATCCACCTCCTCCTTTCCCAGGTGGCCCTCGGCCAGCACGGTCTCTACAGGAGCCAGGATTTTCCGGAAGAGGTCGGCGTTCAACTCCTCGAACAGCTGGCGGGTGATGACGGCTTGGAACATGACTGGGAGGGGGTCATGTGGTGGTTCCTCGGGAGGCCCCTGGAGATCCAGGAGCAGGGGCACGCGGAGTTGGGCGCTGGACTGCAGGGTGAGGTTGAGCTTGGCAGCCTCCACGGCCTGGCGGAGGCGGTGGATGTCCTCCTTCCGGGTGGGGGGTGTGCCGTACTGCTGCCGGACTCTGTCCATGGTGTACTGGAGCAGCCTCTGGCTGAAGTCCTGGCCCCCGAGCTTGTTGTTGCCTAGAAAATAACACCGTTCTATTTTCATATTTAGGAGTTACATTGACACGGTGACCATGGAAAACTAACCTTTTCAGAGACGTTCTACTTCCTGTGTAAATCAATTCAATAGAATAACATGTGCAAGTATTTACTCTGGAGTCCCCAACATGCCAGTTAGGTTGACAGTAGGGTCTCAAAAAGAACTCACCCCACAGGAAATCCAAGTGATTGTCACCTACACACAGTGAAAAGATCCATAAACACCTGCCCACTGGTGTTTCTCTAGTTATCAGGATCTCCTGCTCAGCGGGTGCTAAAGTGGGTAGTACAGTTAACTCTGTGTCCTACCTGCCATAGCTCTCGTCAGGAACATGCCCCCCTGTTTGTTGAGCAGGGAGACATCCAGTGTTCCTCCTCCCAGGTCCACCACCAGCACGTTAAACACGTCCGCCTTGTGTAACCCATAAGCCATAGCTGCAGCCGTGGGCTCGTTGATCACACGGAGAACCTCCAGACCTGAGCGGCGACACGAAAAGGGACACATCGCGTCAGTGGCTGTAGTTTACAGTGGCCAGTGTAGATTGACCCAAGGGGCCTTCACATGACTGGTCTGTCTGCATATGTGACTGATCACACAACTAGAGTCATCGCGAATACTGACCATAAGAGGCCTTAACATGACTGGTCTGTCTATATATGTGACTTATCACACAACTAGAGGTACCTCGGAAACTGACCACAAGGGACACTTTCTGCTTGTTGTCAAGTACCGAAGCAACGTTTACAAAAAAGAATAATTTTCAAGGTTTAATAGTCCCCAAGTTCCACTGACCAGCAAGGTTGGCGGCTCTGACAGTGTAGTTTCTCTGTCTCTCATCAAACTCGGCAGGGACCGATATCACAGCCTTCTGGATGGAGACGCCTAGGTGATGCTCGGCCATCTTCCGCATCTTTAGCAGTAGCCGAGAACCGATGAACTCTGGAGTAACTGTAAACGTCTGATTGGTGGTGACCAAGAACTCTGCACTGCCATTGTTGTTAATCACCTGAAAAAAAGGTGTCATTCATCCACTGACAAAAAATACAAATATTGAAATGTCCATATAAAAAATAAAAAATAAACAAAAAAAATTCATGGGGTGTTCTAATTTCTTCACACGACTGTAGCCCAAGGCAGCGAAGTAACATACATGCGCGTACATACACACATATATATATATATATATATATATATATATATATAGTGTTTCTTTCAGCAAACTTAACTAAATTAAATTCCATAATAAGAATTCCCTGTCAAAATAGTTACAGTATATTCATGTACTGTACCTTGAAAGGATAACGAGAACTTTCCTGTTCGAGTAGTTCTGGTTCGAATACCTTTCCAATAAACCGCTTGGCATCATAAATGGTATTTTGAGGGTTTGTGTCAGCCAGATTCTGACCCTCGTGACCGACCAGAACTTCGGAAGGAGTAAATGACACCGCACTAGGGATGCTCATCCGTCCTTCATTATCCGCAATCACCTCCACGTCTCCTGTACCCGGGTGAAATACTGCCACCGAGCAAAAAGTCGTCCCCAGATCCAGGCCAATTACTTTTGGTTTAGGTGGAGGCAGGTACTGCTGACCAAGGTAGCCAGCCAGAAAAAGAGCCAGAATGACCGATCCTGCGACACAGAAGACACAATCATTAAGTTGACAATGTCAGTAGCTTGCTGTCATTTAGTTAAAAGGAAATTAAATTAAATGGCTGATTCGTAACGCTATTTATTACTGAATGGCTAGTATAACAAGTAGCAAGCTAACTAGCCAATGGGTACGGACGTCTACTTACTGTAGTTGCCTATATTTAAACCTTATTGTGATTGACAGTTATTATACTGTTTTTCTTGTTCATTTACATTTCCATCTTAACTATATGACAAAAAAATCATTATTGTAGCTTGTCAACTGCGGCGAAGCGAGTTACTACCGGTATTAACAGCGCATTACACAGGCTTTTCCCTTGCTAGCTAGTATTTGTGCTATGTTGTGCTAACTAAACATCTGATAACACAGTAAGCACACGTTACAGTTACATTTTACTTACCGATCATAGACATTTCCCCAGCCATTGTCAAGTACTGATTACCAGAGATTTGAGGCGAAACAAAATACAATTGACGCCGTCCGAATCATCGGTTTGGTTTTGGAATAGATGAAAATCTGCTGTACTAGATTTGGGGTTTTCCACGCAAAAACATGTGGACGTTCCACATAACTACACGTCACCATTACAATGATTTCCGATGCATCTGGGTAACGTAGTCCGAAAAAACATGACGTACATTCAGCATGAACTGGGTTTGTATACTAGCTAGAACTATAGGGTTAGAATTAGGAGTATTGTCTTACAGTTAGGGTTAGAGTAAAGTCTAGCCATTTATGTGTGGTCAATTAATACGGTTTATGTGTGGTCAATTAATAAGTACAATTAGTAAGTGGATTTGTAAGTTGCCTGTAGTCGTTTTTATAATGTAAAACACGGCCCCGCTATTTGACAAAACGTTTCGCGACTGAAACTTTTTAGTTTTTGGATACACCCCAGATTGCATCAAACTGTAGCAACGTTTAGCCAATTGTGCAACGGTAAACAACCCACCTTAACCTCTCTGTCCACCATAGTATGTTAGAAAACGACACAGTTCTATTAAGTTGACAATTCCGTAGGCAACTAAACACATTAGAAGAAAGAGATTAAGAATCCTATTGATGTATAAATACTTTATTAATTTGTGACATTAACTTAAAGTTCTACAAGTATGTACACTTTGTTGAAACAGGATCGTAAAAACTGTTTCGGGTGGGGACAAAAAACTTGTTTCCAGCACAATACACAAAAAGGTCTTTTGAAAACGTAATGTAACATAATAGTTTACTGAAAAGGTGCATATATGAAGACTTATATAGGAACAAATAAGTTCAAGAACAATAAATATATTTTCACTTTTAATTAATGAAATCACGTGTAAAAGAAAACACAGAAAAAAAACTATAGGTGACCATCATAATTTACAGAATATTTAACAAGATTTTTGTAACCAGTATTAATTAGAATCAGTTTGTTTTTTGTGTGTGTTGGCCTTCTGTTTCCTCTTTGCTGTTGTCCGAGCCCTCTGGTGTAATGAAGCAGCCTGAGTCTCTAGGACAGTCACCCTTCACCTCCTTTAGGCTTTGTGAAGAGGCTTCCTCCGTTTCCCTTACATCATCGCCTGCAAATATAGGCCTTGGTCAAACACAAGTCTTGAGGTTTGTCTGTGTATTCTATAGTGTTATGTTGGATATATTGTGTGAATGCTTTTGGCAGAAGCAAATTTTGTTCCCAATAGGATCGTAAAGCTTTCTGGTTAGATCCTTATACACATCCTCAAACTATTAAAATCACTGGGTTGGGCTTTCCCACTTTCACACCATCAGGGAGTTAAGCTTGATTAAATGACTAGATCTCCCTCTGGCTGGGAATGTCTGCCAGTGTTAGTCAACAACCAGTGAAAATATGTTGTTCAGCCGGCGAGGCAGTGCCATCTGTTGGATCTCAAACTAGCCCAACCACACATGTATGACCTTGACTGTAGTGTTTTATGTTGAGACATAAACACTAATGACCCTATGCCTGATTCACAAAACCGGCTACCATTGTTAATTCCTAAATCCAGTTGTGGACCAATTATCTGTTTCATTGCCATGCTGTATTTGATTAAACAAGACAAAAGGACTGGCTTAAAAATAACATTGTGCGATTTTAGGTAGTTTATCTCTGACGGTTGTCGAATCTGAAGGATGCAGACAAATTTTCAGCATTTTTCTCTTGGAGAAAGGCTTGTACACAAAATAGAAAAGCATTTAAACTTTCCCTTTTGGGACTTTTTTGGGACTAGAAGGTTCTATCTGAAGTCCGGTTAAAATTGGTATTAGGTATTTACATAAACGTAAATACATGTATATCTTGCTTCTTTCCTCTTTAACACCATTAAACACTACTATACAGTGGACGTTTGATAACTAAAGAATTTACGGTAATTTCATTTGTTGCTTAGTCTTTAATTACGCTTGATGGGCCTATTGCAACAAAGATGACAGAAGCAAATAAAAATGTCCAGTTATATAGACGTTATTTGTATTATTAGTACTATTTAGTAGATATTTAGTAGATAGTACTATGCATTAGATAGTACTATTAGTATTATTTGTAACTGTTTAATTCTATTTTGGTGGTTCTGTGGGTTTTCCTGTCCCCTTGCCTTTGAATGGCCAGGTTGTCACAAAAGAAAAAGAAAGAATTCTCAATTAATTAAGAAATGGCCACTATATGAATACCAGTGAATCATCAATATGCCCAAAAAACTTCTACAAGGCTCATCTTTATTGCGACCATCATTGTCTATTCCTTAACCTCTCCCTAACACGCCAGGGTTATCAGAATCATCTTATAAGCTGGAGTCCTTAGTCCTTTACTCTCTGGTTGGCCTTATCATCAAAACATTTTAGTGAGATACTATGAAAATCATACAACTGAATTAAGGCTTTTCATTTATTTTAATTCACCACAAAAAAAATGTATTATCAGCAATGTATCTTAGTCGACACACACTTCAGGGTTTTTCACTTATGCATGACTAGGTACCCTTAAGATGAGGAGCTTATCAAGTTATGGCAGGATGATTCATTAGAAAACAGTTATAAAATATGGGATGAAAACGTTGACACTCAAGACTTCAGAGCTCTGCTTAGTACAGTTACAAACCAGTCCCCCACATTCTCATACTATGTCTGTGGTACAATACAATTAGTCAATCTTTTGAAACACACTTGGCCCACTAAAGCGGTGTGGTTTTGCTACTCACTCTCTCTATATATGCAGTCGGCAGCGGCCAATAGCCTGGCTCTGTCTTCCGGATTGGCCACGTTCAGCTCTATCAGGTGTTTCTCTTGCAGGTGCTTCAGGTCATCTACAGTCTGGTAACCGTTGAGTAGCAGTGCAGATGCGTACTCCTGGAACAAACAAAACGCTTCCATGGTCAATGTATTCTTGTGTCTTTCTCCTCCACATTCCTAACTAACTCGTTAGAACTACTCCTGGCAGAATAGTTCCGTAAAGGACGTAATAATGCACCTACATTTCATACTCGTAACACGTTTGTCAATTCAAGGCTTTAGGACTTGGTTAATATTAGTGTCAAACAATTGTCAAACAATTGTCAAACAGTTTACATAATTAATTGCGATTTATCGCATAAACTGTAGTTAATCGCAGTTTTGCCATGTATTCACATTTGGTCCTAAATAAAAAGCTTCTGTTTAAAAAGCAGTGCATTATGTTAAATTGATAGTTTTATTGTAAACCATGGACATTGCTTGATTTTAAATGTAATAATGTAATGTCTTTTTCCAAGATGGTTCATGACAATTAAATGTCTCCCCTCACATTTGCCTATCACATTTACTGGATCTATTGTTATCCCATGTAAATCCTTTTTTAATAGGTGCCACAACCAAACAGGTGTTGTCCAAATGCAATAGGTGGATTACTAAAAATAAGCAAATGCATGGTAGTCAAGGTAGCCAGAGATTTCTATCCACAAACATTAATATGGATCAGATATGTAAAAAAAAAAATATGCTCAACATGGATATTGTTAGTTTCGCAAATAAAATAAGTTTTAGTGGAAGTCCGGCTTGCCACGAAATTAATGTCTTGTTAAATTTAACAACAACATTAAATAACTTTACTTGCAAGGTTAACAGGCGGATTCGTGCACACAAAGGGACTAAGAAAGAGTTTGAGATAAGGATGGGAGGAGAAGCCCCCCTGATCTTAGATAGATAGATATCTAAGGAAGATATTCAAACTTCCAACTTGTAACAACGCAGACGGTGAAACTGTATCTGGTAGTGTAGGGGTTTGAACCAGGTCAGAACAGCCACCTCTAAGTGAAGGCGCTGTAGTAGTTCCTGTAGTGTTTTTGGACGTGGTCTCTTGCTCAACCTCTGAGGTCTGGTTGGCACCACCTCTTCCTCTGTGTCTTTCTCCGTAAGCATGTCAACGTAGATGAACTTGAAGTTGCCCACTTTGTTGTTCAGCATCCCTGTCCATATTCCCATGGGAGGCTTACTGATGATGTGGATAATGTCTCCAACCTGGCAATGAACAGACCAGATCAGACTCATGAACGGGAATTCATAACAGAGCTTCTACCAATATCCATCACCAAGTTTCACATTAACCCAATCCAAATGCCTTAGGTTGTGACTACCTTCAGTTTGAGAGAGTCAGTGTCGTATGGACTTGGAACGAAGTCTGTGTGGACCCGCGACCTGCCACAGAAGTGTCCGTTGTAGGAGCGATCCTCCTCCAGTTTCAGGCTGTCTCTAGCACTGGAGCCGTCGGATACACTGGCCACACCACCTGAACCAGCGGGGAACAAACCATCTCAGTATGATTACACTGAACAGATATAACCCTGGCCCAACGAGAGTGTGTCACTGTATCATTATGTATAACATTTGGTCCTTCATCGTTATCAAAGGACTTTTATGACAAGAGGTGAGACATTGTTCTGAAATCCCTACGAGAGAACTTACTGGAAGAGCTCTGACCGCTGTAGAGGCTCTCTAAAGAGTTGCTGGTCTTTTCAGAGCCTTTCTCTAAAGGAGGGCAGCTCTCTGGTTCCCCTTGTCGATCTCGGTCGGTGTCCTCACCCTGCATTGAGAAACACAAGTTAGAGGAGCCACTGTTTGAGTCAGTCAAAGTAGCTCAGCTGTCACGCGATCTATTTTGTCAAACTGATTAGGACTTGACTACATCTCTTATGACACTGGCCGTCGTCACAGCGTTGTGTTTGAGGATGTGGGTTAGTCATTTAGAGAGAAAACAAAGCAATCATTTACACAGACTCTAGATGTTCTGACAGCGCAATGCTTTGGCAGCACAGTGTGACTCACAGTTTCCACGTGAAAAGGTGTGGAGTTCTTCTTGCCCATCCTCATGCGCATCGTCAAGGAGATGGCCTTCATCTTCTTCCCCAGGCTGCCTTGCTTGGTCTGATCCGAAATGTCCCGTTCAGACTCCTCGGCCACGGCTGTTTCCATCTCCTCCAGCCTGACTGGTGACTGTTGATGTCTGATGGCCTCAAAGCGCCCGAAGCTGGTGGAGCGCTGTGTGAATGGAGCACAGATTAAGCCTGTAGGCACCGCAGTGGCAACACAGCTGGAGTCAGGAGTCAAGGGGAACAGAATTCACGAGTACAATAGAAGGTCAATCGGGAACCGTTTTTAGCCTATCGTGTCCACATCCTTTTTGCTTCTGATCGTTTCCCTTCATATCACTTTTCACGTTATGCCCCCCCGGTAATAGAACCCTGTTTCTTATCGTTTCCCTTCATATCACTTTTCACGTTATGCCCCCCGGTAATAGTTTTGATGCTGCGAACAATGTCAATAAAAACCAAATGCATGATGTGCAAATCATTTCAACCCTATATTCAGTAAAAAAATACAGAGACGTCATATCAAATGCTGAAACTTAAAAAATTGTGTAATGCTAAAAAGTAAACCTGGTGGAATATCACATAACCTATTAGGTGGCAACAGGTCAGTAACATGACTGGTATTAAAATATCATTCCAGAGAGGATGGGGATGGGGTCAACACTCTGTGAAAGACTGCAAATAGTGCAAACATTCAATTTAAAATGTATTTTTCCAAAAACAATAACTTTTCTTGTTTTCAATATTTGATATTTGGCCTTTGTCCTATTTTCAATTAAATGTAGGGATAAATTATTTGCATTGTCAGTGCATTTCATTTTACACAGCATCTTAACGTTTTTGCAAATGAGTATTGTCTTGAGCAACAATGATTTCTGGGCTGGTTGCGCAAAGTCAGTGGTCAGGACAACTACAAATAAAAGTGCTCAGCTGTGTTCACCAGTTTTGGGAAGTTCCTAACTAAGACTTGGATGACCGGGTCAAGTGAGTTCATAACTCATAACTAACCAGTGGTCAGTGGATTTTCTTTTTAAATGAGATCAGTTAAGATCACTGGTTAGCTTCCATTACTGGGCCATTTAGTTCTTAGTTAGGAACCTCTCAAATCTGGTGAACACAGCAAAGTACTTTAACTCTGTATTTTTTACACCTTGATGAGGTAAAATAAACAGTGTGTCAATGAGGTACAATACATAAATTATACAGTCATTGCATGAGAGAACATTGTGGTTTAAATATACAATCACTTCTGTTGTGTTATTGCAATTCCATTTTCAATACCATTTTCATTCAAATGAATTCTATATGCTTCCACGCATTCTGTCATCTGAAGGACCCTTTGAACACACTGACCACACAGACAACGTTGACCTTGCATTTACTGCAGTTCTACACAGATGCCAACCATCTTACTTCAACTGACCATCAGTCAATGACACAGATTCTTATTTTACTTTTAGTAAGCATTTGGAGTTATTGTCATTTATGTGCTCTATATATGAATCAGTTACACGTAATTAAAAAAAATATTCTTTGTTTAATAGTTTATTTCCACCTACCTTTGGTTTACTACTCTTTGGTTTGTCTGAAACATTCGAGGCCGTTCTGTGTAGCATTTTGTGTTGATCTTGCTTTTTAGATCTTGCTTTTAGATTTCAGTCAGTTGAAATGTTAAAACGCCTGTCTATACCTTGACAAACTGTGTTGATAACCAGGGTAAATGTAAACGGCACTCTGTAACCCAGCTTACATGCTTAACTTCCTCGTAGTGCAGGATGTGACATGTGAGGCAATCAACAGTCTGTCCATTACCATGTATCACTTTCAGAAGGGGAAAACACATTCTGCTAAATGAGCACTTTGTGGTCTCTGAAAACCCATGGCATTGTCATTTCTAATAACGAAGTGATGAGAGATTGGAAATGACAATGCTTGTGTAAACCTTGGTCACGTCTTTCCTTTATGTATAAAAATATGTTAACAAACCAATTAGTAGATTGTAGAATACAATCACTGACATTGTAAGTGAGATCTTGTTTTTCAAGAGGCAATGTGTCACTCGTTTGAGTTCAAATAACCTTAAAAGTAATTTTCACACTAAACATTTACGTAAAAGGAAAGTTGGTCAAATGTCAAAATCAGAATATTTTGAGGAAGCGCCAAAGCTATATGACAGACAGGAAAAGCTGAAGGTGGCAGTTTTCTGATGTGGAAACAGTTTCCTGTTGATTCTCTCTACTCAGCACGGACATGTTGGTGAATGAGCTCTTGTGTTCTATGAGCTTTTAATCAAGCTAGCTGTGAGTCGTTAGGGTTCAGCGTGCTCTCCATTACTTCGTCTGGTAATTGGGATGTTTCCAATCATTCATTATCACCATCATTATCGTCCTCTTTTGGCGACAAAAGAGAAGCAAACAAACTGCAACAAATTGAACAAAACCGGAGTCCATCAGCAAATACAAATATCGCGTTGAAGATAAGCAGCAATGTATCCACATGTATGTCATGTTGCTTCTACATGCGCATGTACAGTACAATAAGAACATGGAGATAAAGGGAGGGATTAAATTGCAATATTAACTTTGCAAGTCAGAATTCACCAGTGATAAATAAGAAATAAGGCTACAGACAATAATAACATTGCCTGATCCAACACTGCTAGCAATCAGGAAAGCTTGTCTCAATCCAGGATTACATTCACTAATCTATTTCTTCAGACCCTCCGGAATGATCCTTGGAAAAACTCCACTGTTCCCTTGTGAGGAGGCTTGCTATTGTTCTGAAAGGTTCCATGCAGTGACTTTCATAAACTAGTGCTACTTAAAGTCATTAGAGGGCAGCATACGGTAGCAATGTACCTGCTCTACACACATTTGTGTTCATTTAAAATGAAACCCCTTAACTCTCCTCGAAGCATTAATTGATACATTAAAGAAGTCACTTTTTTTAATTACTGTGGTTAACAATCACTGTATAGTCCTGCTTGGTCCTAACCATATTTAATAGAAATCAAATATTTTGCCATTGTTAAAAAACTGCAAAACATTTGTCGCAATACTAACTTCGCTTTTTGCTTTCAATGGCCTAACACCAATAGATGGTGATCCCTCTCCAGGAATCAAAGAAAGACAATAAATCGGAAGGAGGCTGTGCAATCACAACATTGGAGTAATCTAACATAATCTGCCCCAATGTCACGCAAACGGCAAACAACAGATTTGCCCCACGCAAAGGGCACGGGCTGACTGAATTGATCATTTCCATGGAGATATAACACAACGGGGCGCATTTGAGCACAACCTTTTTACTGGTGTTCAGTTTTTTTCTGTATGTGTTGAAAGAAAATGGAAAAACAATCATCTATTTCGATGGAATGTCTTAGTCGGCTGTTCCCAAGGCCCTTGAGTAGGGTATGGACAGTCGTGCAGTTTTTTTGTCCTTAACTCACATTGGGGTCGCTGAGGTCATCATCGGTGACAGAGCGGGAGACACCCTGGAACAAGGGGTTTCGTTTCAGCCTCCCGTCGTGGGTCGGCCCGGGGTGCTTCTCCTTCGTCCGGGGCAGGGTATAGTCATTGGCATAGACGCGGTACTCTGTCAAGGGCCTGTGGCAGATGTGGTAGGACGTTCCCCAGGATGGAGTGCTCTCAGCTGGGTTACTCCAGCGCTGATTCCTGGCCGGTGCCCCGTGTCCAGTGCTGAGCTCCACGGCCCCTGGGGCTAGGGAGGCATTCTCCTGAGCTGACGGTTGTACAGACTCACAACCCGGAGCTGACCTCCGGACCACATCCAGATATGGTCCTCCTAACACAGGGAGGGGCTCTGCTGGATGGTGACCTAACGAGGTGGGAAGGCAAAACGTCAGACGAATACGGACCCTACTCCAAAATGTCTGGGACACGTCTGGTCATGGGCAACCATGTGGTGACTCAATGTCTTTATCACCAAGGATACGTACCTTGGATGTCACTGTTAGCGGCAGATTTGCTGAGATCCTTATGTCGCGTGGAGTCCATGTTCCTCTTGGCTTCTTTTCCATGTTTCGCTCCCCCTTTTTTCCCAGCCTTCTGATTCCTTTTGATGGTGCCTTTGTGCTCTGCCGCTTCTCCGTTAGCATGGACAATCTGGAGTGCGACAAACTCGATCACTTTCGGGGGTTTTTATTGGCCGGGTCGGGGAAAGCCCATTAATGTGTTCGGGGGGGGTGAGGGGGCGGGTCTTAGCTTTAGCACACACAGCTCTGGAAAAATAAAGGCACCGCACATTTTTCTTTCCTTTCCAAAAAGGTTCAAAAGGAAAACTGAGTGAGGACCAGAAGGGTTTGATTTCAGAGACCACAGCAAGTTGAATCCCACTGTTTCCCCCCACAAAACGTTCCTGAGCAAATTATTTGGGAAATTGAAACCAAAAGGTGATGTGCGCACACAAAACCGCATATTTCATTGTGACGCCACAGGAATTAGAGCATTGCACCAACACCCTTTCAAAGAGGCCATGTGGCTCAGAGATTAAGAGGAAACAGTGGTACCCCGTTGCTATGTGAGCCGTCTGTATAGTATTACAACCCAATCAGCATTTGTGTTAAGTGATTGGCATGTTTAGGGTCAAGAGGCTCTTGTCTGACTGCCGTGCCTTCGTGAGGCGGTCAGACGCCGAAATGGGCACAGGACTGTTAGGGGAGTCTGTGTTACTCACCAGCTCTCTCTGTCTGCTATTTGGCCGATTTGGGTTCTGAGCCCACCCCTCGTAACTCACCACCTGTATGACATATCACAAATAGACCATTTCATCATTCAAATCAACTTGTTTTTAATTCAGTGATAATACAGTTAAAAGGGCATGGTTTTAGGTTACGGTACTGGAAAACGAGGGGCGGGTCTGTTTTCTAACCGGATTTGGTGGTATTGGGTGCGTTGGTGGCTTCTCATTGGTCTTGGACTTGTGTCCTCTTCCACCTTTGGCCAGGACCTCAGTTCTGACCATCTCTGAGCAACAGAACCACACCAGTCAGAAGATCCCTAATCACATGACCCAAATGGTCCTGAACGGCAATGTGAGATGTTGCCCCCAACACATTGTCATGGACTGAAGCACACTGACAGTCCCTGCTTGGTGTTGCCCCACAGTGGCGCCTCAATGCCCCCAACACATTGTCATGGACTGAAGCACACTGACTGATGGCCCCTGCTTGGTGTTGCCCCACAGTGGTGCCACACGCCCTGCTGGCACTGAATCTAAGACCTGACAGCCAAGTGTGTTCGAACCAGATCCAGTCGGCACAACACTTTCTCTAAGAGGGATTTAAGTGCGATTGATTCGCTTCAGACACTTGACTCTCCATTGGAAAACTGGGGTCTACACTCCAGTGACTCCAGTGACTCCAGTCCACGGCCCGATACCATGTGGCGGCTAGTCTAAATGAGCACGGGCGAATAGATCCGCTTAACCCCCCGAATCCCCAGACAGTTTACCTTCATTTTGACTGTTCTTAACGTGCACTAAATCTAAATCTTCTTCTGGAGGGACTTTGGTGGGCAGCCACAGAGTCGTGTCAGCAGAGGAGTGATCTGTGCAAAGAGAAACCATTAAGGGTTTATTTGGCAGAACAAGGTCAGCGCAGGCCACAGTGAACAGAATAGGCTTCCACACTTCGGCCCCGGTGCGGCCTGCCAAGTAGGTTACCACGGCTGGCATTAAGAACATAAGCCGCGCCCGCCAATTGCCTTTTCTAATATACCCTCCAAAAAGGTGGATTACGTTTTGTTTTTACTTCGACAAGACAGCCGAAACACTGTCTGTGGTGGACCACGTTAATTACAGCAGAGATCTTTTAAACAAAAATAAATGTTTCCGTGCTCATTTCACTGTACGTAGAATGCTCATTTTTGACCTCTCAGATATATTTACGTGGGCTGGGTTGTGATGAACCACAACCGCAGAGATTCTTTAACGTATTCACACGTAACAAATTTAGCGGAGGCACTATAAAAATTAAGGGTTAAATGCACCACCGTGCCTGTTCGGAGGTTTGGAATCCTTTCTATTACTGGTCAGGTGCTCTAAATGATAGGCTAGCTGACACCCCTAATGTCAATTATCTTTAGATTGTTCAATGTACACAAGCAAAATACAGCCTTTCAATATACATACCTAATGTTACATTTTCCGATGCTGATTTTGGTAAATGTTTTCTGAAACAAATAGACAAAAACATTAAGTCTGACACTTCAATAATATGACCCTGAGATACAATGCACTAACGACAACTATTGTATTTCACTGTTATTGCAGTATTTACAAAAAAGCAATGTGAGAATTTCATACTACTGTCAAAACACAACCAAAATATCCGTTTTGGTTCAATATTTATACAATATTGTTACAGATACAGATAAAAAAGTTTTCAAGATTGCTTAGCCATGTTGTTGCTTTTGTATAACTGTCAGGGTTCCACCATTACCTGGCTCTATTCGGGCCCTACTCCCCCATCTGGTGGCTTATGGGCGCAGTGCTCATCACCGTCACAAAACACCCCAGTCATCAAGCACCCAGTCAACTGCTCACACCTGTTCCTCATCACCTGATCACTGTCCCTATTTAGGTTCCCGTTTCCCATTACCCAGTGTCAGTTCAAACGCAGTACTATGCAAGTTTTCACTGCTACGTATTTAGTTGTTGGCTCCTGCGTTACATCGCAGCATTTGGCTTTCCAGCTTTTTTCTCTCTCTCTCTCTCTCTCTCTAAAATATGTATATATTCTCGCCCTTACATTCCTGGACATTTTTGCCCTGCTCGGTCATTCGAGTTCAAACTACCACATAACTCGTTTACACCTCCGAGCTTACCTACACCGGCTCAGTGTTCAGAACGTGTTTTCTCAAGTCGCGCGTTTGGATCCCGACCATCGCTCTGTTCACCTGGAATCCTTACAATAACATCAATAACAAAAGCCAAAGGTGCTGGCTAAGACCCTTGCAGTAAGTGGATGTGCTTGAATCCACTTACACTAGCAGCAAACACTAAGCCCTCTGCTTACTTGGCAACAAATGGAGCATGGGGCTCCTCTTCATCTCATTATATAAATTGGTTTGCGACACGGATATTAATGTTACATGCGTAGATGATATCCTTAGCTGTTGGATTGTCCCAATACTATAGCAGGTTGTGTCCATGGATGTCTTTGGAACACCTTCAGTTTGCTGGGATTTTTCGGTGCGTAATTGTTTTGGATTGTGATGTTACATCCATACCATACTTTTACTTAAGGGAGCATTTTATAAATAGGCAGCTGCTGGGGGGGGGGGGGGGGCGCAGGACATTTTGACTTAATTATAATCTCTTGGGAAGACAAACACCTATGCAGCCATTTTACTTAATGGACTGGTTGACATTAGGCTGGACTCAGGGCTTGTTAAGTGTGCTCAAATCTGAGAAAGTGTGACATATACGTACCTCCTTTTCTTCTTTTTGGTGTTGTTCTGTATTTGGGAGATCTCCTGAAACCAAACCAGAGCACAATAGATTTCTTATTCTATAGTCTGGTAAGTGAAAGAGATACCATATCACAAAAATGTTTTCTCATTGATCTGACCCAAATCTGGGTTAGTAAGACCATGCAACGTCAACGCAGCATAATGATTGGTAGAATGATATTTATAACTTTAGGACCAGCTGTGAATGGATTGTTTCATTATAAAATGTGATAATCAGCTTTATTGTTTGGGTACAGCTGATCCTCTGGCAGACCACAGACCGCAACTCCTGGGAGGAAAGACCCCAGGAGAGTTCACATGAACTGGGCCAGATGGCTACCTGGTATAGATGACATGGGATGGTGTTATATAACTTATATTTACATTATATTTATATTATAAGTGTATCAGAGAATGTCAGTTGCACAAGTGTACAAAGTGTGTGCTGATGTGTGTGCGCGCAAATATATTTATCTATTCACATTTGCCTGTGCTTGTGTGTGTGTGTAATCACCATGGAGATGGATCTTCCTGAGCCAGTCCACTTGGGGTTTTGGTCCAGAAGAACAGCCGGACTACAGGAGCGGCTACATGAGCGGCTGGAGGAGCGGCTGGGGATTGTGTAGACTGGGGCTTCACAGGAGTCCCGAACAGCCTCATACAGGCTGTCCATAGAGCCCTCCTGGTCGTACAAACACACAACCAGGAGAGACCTTTACAGTTCATTTAAAAAGGATATTAAGGTTTGATCTGCTAAATCTGCAATAGTACCATCTCCTGAGTGGATTCATTCCTAGAACACTTTAATCTGATAGCGGCACCTGACCTGATTCTTGGCCCATTCCATCTGGATTACTATTATCTACTGAGATCTATTTTCCAGAAGATCCAGATGTACCACGTGATGGTTAATACAAAAGAAACCGCAACGCCGCTATCACATGTCTTCAGACTGCTGGTCTTGGATCAGTTTCAGGACAAGTTTGTCAATAATCCTGAACGGTGTTTAACATCCTCAACATTTGGGGAAGAATGGGTACAGCTGGCCAGACCTCTAGTATTGTTATGCATGTCGTATTTACTGTCTATGAATTCATGAAATGCCCCATTATGTTGTACGAGTCACACAAAGAAAACAATTCAAGGCTGTTAGCACTATTATAGCATCACTTTACTTGACTACTTACTACACACGCAATCATAAACACATAACATTGTCTAAAACTACAAAAGCAATTTTAAAATTACATTTCATGCAATCCAGCAAAAGACACGCAACTTAAATAAAGCCCCAGAGGAATCTTAGTCCTTTTGTCTCATTGGGCTTAAATCCACCGAAAAGTAAATCCAAGCCTCTCATGTGTACAGTATTTCTACGAACATTCAACACACGCTTTAGCGAAAAGAATCTGAATCACTTCATTCTGAGAAGAATGAGAAAAATTATTCCTTACCAGAGAGAAGCAGAAGAGGTTCATCTCCGCAGAGGACAGAGGCTATATGTCACCGTTTGGAGCTGATTAGAGTGTTGTGAGATGAACAGAGAGAGTGGTTCCCTAGAGTCACTCCGACAGAGACTCTACAACCCGCCACTATTACTAGGGCAGTCTGAATGCCTGCTGTCTGCTCAGATTAATACCACATGAAATCCCTCTTATAATCCAATAGATGGAGGGACCATTACCCCACTAGATCAGAGGGATCTCACAACAGAAGCCCCTCACTATACTAGAATACTGGATGCAGCCATGGGCTGAATAGATCTCACTGTTATTGTGTGGATGTTTTCCTACAGCAGGTTATTTCAGTTGTCATAATACTGATGACAGGTTATTGAATTGATTATGGTGACCTTTGTTTTCTTCCATATTATGTATGTTGTTGTTTCAACTATATGTTAGGGCTGTATAGCTTTGATACATATTTCAGAAATGCAGTCTTTTCATCTTTTGGTACCATATTAATCATCATTTGACCAGGACCCCTCAGACATTCACTATTCACTATGACGTATTTGTCTTTAGAATCCGTTTTGAATGATCGGGTCTTTAAAAGTTCTTATTGAGAGTGTACCTCGCAGGTAGTGGGGGCATACATTTTCATAATATTTTGGGTGAAAACATTATTCATATTTGTGAAGAAAGAATGTTCCTTTTTTCTATGATAAACAGAATTTCATTCATTAACAGATATTCTGCAAAGGTAAGCTATTTTTCTATTAAATATTAAATACAAATCAACTTTAGAGAAATGCTGGAAAGCTTAGTTTATTAGATTTCTAATGTCAAATGCCTTCCTTTATTCAACTTGGGATGTGTAAAAAAACAAATAATTTTAACAATTTCTATACGCTGCTATTTTCAGAAATGCATTATCAATAAAGCCACAGCTCGCTTTCCGACAGGAAATACAACCCTATGTGTTTTAAAGCGCAATAGAAATTTGAGGGGGAATATTTAAACAGAATGTACCACAAGGGGGAGTAGTATCTCACCAAAACATCATGACTGCAGCCGGTTCAGAGGCCTGGATAAAACCCTCAGCCAGATAACATTAGCAATATACCAAATGTAAATATGATAAAGGGCTGTTCTTAAGTTTGGTATGGTCAATGAGGTCTATACAGGGATTTGAGGCCCAGTGATCCAATACAGGCCAAGGTTTTGAGACCCGGAAATTGTACAGCATTGTACTATACCCTGAATTCAGCCTTACCCTGGTCAAGTACTCTCTCCTTTCAAGGAACACATTTGCCTGAGGAACTCATAAGGTCTGCCATTTTAAAACACAATGTTACTGCTTTGGCACCGAATAACCAATCTAGAATTTGATTAAGACATCTATGGACATAGCTCACTCAGTTAACAAGATTAGTACCACAAACAACATGGCCACTGTAGTCCTATAAACATTTACACATGCGGTCTTGCACATAAATGCATGTACTGTAAATCAGAAATGGGAATTCACATTTTAGCAACATTCGGAACATCATCGAACAAGCAAGCACGGTGAATTGTCAACATTTGCAAGATCTTTTGGATCAACTGCAAGGTGGTGCAATAACAGGCGCATGTTTATCTCTTGACCTGTTTGACCGATGTTTGAAGAAGATTGGGTGAATATTTAGTTTTGTCATAGAAATCTCTTATTTTCTAAATTAGGGGATTTTAGGAGAATCTAAAGGGGATGTTGCATCTTTTGTAGTGGACAGTATGTTGACTGTGGCTTTGTTTTTCTAAGTAATATAACCGGTTCATTATGATCACCGGTTGGTTCATCATAAAGCCTTTTTTAGTAACACTGTCTTCAGTGATTTGAAATAGAAGAGAAAAAACAGTGATGAAGCATTGCCTTCCAAACACATCTTGAAATTTGATTAGCTTCAGCCCCACAAAAAGAACAAATATAATGCAATCAGAAACTTAATTATAAGCTCAAATTTTGTTAATTTGATTGACCTCCAAACATTTCATGACATCCATAATTTCACATCATACCATATTTTACTATGCACAATATATCATGTCGGTGATGTTTCTGTAGAACTATACTACCTTTTCTTTAAAACCATACATTGGTGATGATTGAATGAAACCATTTAGACCGTTAGACCATTCTTAACACCTGCACGTCTTAACACCTACACACCTCTAATAACTGAAATGAATACCTGACATTATATTTGTTTTGATCCATGATATATATGATATATCATGCACACTTGTTGTCCTTCATGAAACTATTGCACGAACTTCCCCAGTTTTAGCATATATAAATATTTCTAAAGTAAAGTGGTGTTTGGTGGCCAGGTGAGTGATCTTCATAACTCCCCCTCAACGGAGAGAGGAGGGATTTAGATAATCCTGACTGCCCAGATGCATAGGGTTGCCACAGGCAGGAAGCCTCACACAATTGTCACTGTCTGGCGACCCAGATACCAGCTTGAACCACCATGACCCACTCGGGAGCATTAGGAGAACGGAAAGATTAGGAGAGGCTTCACTAGCTGGGGGTACCTCTTAGTATTATTTCATAAAAGAGACATACCAGCAATTCAGTGAAAATCAGATTTTTATGGTATTAAGTCAGACCATGAACGAATAGCAAAAACAGAGTTGTTTAGAATGATTCCTTTATATCCTATACTTCTTGATTTGTTTTTAAATTACACTGATAAGTTATTTTCTTTGCTAAAATCATGAGAGTTAATCATGTCAATGTAATCAGAAAGATAAAAGGTGAGGTCAGGGACTCTTTGTGGATCATGTCTCGCACAGGTCACCCTGGCAACAGTAAACGTTGACTCCCGGATCGCACATCTCCTCACAGGAACGAGCCACAGTTTCGGCTGTTGAGACAGAAAAGGAGACTCAAATGTTTGAAATAAACACATGTTTTTTCCACTCTGTTGCTGAAAAACCACATACACACTACCGTTCAAAAGTTTAGGAAACAGAAAGCAAACATCTCCAGAGTCGCCTCTTCATTGTTTATGTTGTGACTGTGTTTTGCGGGTACTATATGATAGAGCTGCCAGTTGAGGACCTGTGAGCTGTCTGTTTCTCAATCTAGACACTCTAATGTATTTGTCCTCTTGCTCAGTTGTGCACCGAGGCCTCCTAGTCCTCTTGTTATTCTGGTTAGAACCAGTTTGTGCGGTTCTGTGAAAGGATCTACAGGTTGTTGTACAAGATCTTCATTTCCTTTACAGGTTTTCACATTAAATAGTCTTTATTACTTAGAACAAGAATAGACTGGAGAGTTTCAGAAAGAAGTCTAATTAACAATGTTTACACTGTATTTCTGATCAATTGTATCAAGTTATATTAATGGACAACAAATGTGCTTTTCTTTTAAAAACAAAAACAAAGACTAAAAACTAAGTGACCCCAAAACTTTGAACGGTATTTTTGACTGACTTAAATACTTGAAATAATAAAATAAATAATAAATAAATAAATAATGGAAGGAGAAAGGAGAATTAATTACCAGTCACCACAGTTCTGCAGTACATGCTTGATTGAGGACATTCTGTCACAACCTTGCAGTTGTTAGCATTATTTGGGTCACAGGTGAAGCACCTAAGAGTAAGTACTGTAGAGAAAATGGACAATAAAGATATTTGTGATAAAGATTATTATTAGCTCATCAAATACATTTACTGGTTATGAGAAAGTTAGTTGCAAGTCCATCAAGATTAATGTAAGCATTTTCTTAGTTGTGGAAGATCCTTCAACTTTTCCTGTAACAGTGGCCAGTGGCCAGTATCCATCTATCGTTCCCAAGTCTCAATCCATAAGCATCATAATAATGCCTAACACAATACGTATGTCTTAGACTTACCTTCTAACACATAAAGTTTCCATATTTGTTAAATCTGACATGAATCACATTTTCCTGTCTGTGATAATATTTCAATAAACAAACTTCAACAATGACAAAACCATTGTTATAACCTTGTAATTGAAAATACATTTTGGAGAAATGACATATTTGTCAACTCCACTGAATGACCTCACCTTGACTACTGCAGACCAGCAGAAGCAGCACAGCGGTCAGGACCAGAGTCTTCATGTTGCTCAGTTGTGAAGGAGGAACCTACAAAAACGCTTTTATACCAGCACGCCTCGAAATCACAGAAACCGGTTGGTGTAGCTACTTGAGCATCACCTTACCATTTCGTAAATGCATTCCTTTGTTCTTGACATTCAAAGAAAAATGTAAATAATGTGGGTAAACAAGGAGGAGGAGATTGGATATCTGATTTAGATCTTGACATTGATTGAAACACTTTTCAATTATGGAACTGTCTCATCTCTGTAATATAGAAAATCAAGAACTGACCTCCAATGTACACCTCAACAAGCCATTGTTTTGCATCTATTCAAACTGTTCAAACCAGGAAAAATGAATACCATATTCATGGTCCAACCACGCTTTAACATGCAGGCACCTGACCATGTGATAGCACAACATAACAAAAGCAACCTTGACTAAAATCCACACCTCCACCCCTCTTGACCAATGCGCTCCACCCTCCGTGGGACCACTAGTTGGTTATAGACAACGTTGGGGGATATTGATCATCTTCAAAATGATTTACTAAGAGATTGGACTAGAATTATCACAGCTGCTAAGGCAAATTTAGGTTTGAACATGATAAGATTTTCCCCAAAATAATGTTCAGCTTATTGATTCATCACTTCATGTTTGTTTTTGAAGGCAATCTATTTGTGTTTGTCAGTAAGTTCACTTGCTTCTATTTTTTTTACCCCCCTCTTTAACTTCTGAAGAAATGTTGTCTGGAAAGTGAAAGTACATCTGAGCAAGCCAACCATACATTATTGAGTCAGCCTCGTTGCTGGGAAATAATGAGAACAAACACTCGGTGGAAGAACCTAACCAGCTGGACTGCATTCCCTCATAGCACAAAATGTTACTTAAATAGAACAGAAAAACAATTGATGAGCCAAAAGAAAAAACATGCCAGCAACATGTTTTCATACTGGGAGAGGTGTTTATGCTTTTACAGAAATCCTTCATAGAATCCTCCACAGGGTTTATATGACTTTATTATTACTTAGATTTGGATGGGGAGTCAGAGCAGACCTAAGTTAGAGGACTTCTGTTTGTTGCTTGTTATCACATTAAACGTCACACTGCCACTTTAAAGAAGCAATTTAGAAAATGCTATTAGAAACAAAATACATATACAAATATTTTTCCATATTTGCATATTGAACGCAACAAACAGAACGAAACACATAACTGTTTAGAAGGGATGGGAATAGGTATGTTGGTGGGGTTTATGTGTAGTATCCTAGTCCAACCAAACAACACAAGGAAATAGATGCTCTCTGGGGAGAGAAGCTTTTAAACATTAGTGTTTTCCAAAGACAGAACCTGATGTAGAATGCTGGAAAATAGTGGATTGACTTGTTTTAATTCCACTGCTCCAAAGCACCAGTTTTGTTTAGGTGTTGAGAAGTGGATTATATTTCCTTGTTGGTCATATTCATTTACATTCAAAAAAGTGAACCAGTCTATATGAGTAAACTATTCTTTTGGTAGCACATAAACAGCAGGCCTGCATGACAAAAGGTGAAATTGCATTATCTTGGTTTAAAGTTAAACCACAAAGGTTTAAAAACAGACAAAATAGACAATTGGGAGGCTAATGGATTGCTGAACGATTAACAGATCAGGCTGGTGTAATAAACTTCAGAAAATATATTTTTTTAAATAAATACAATGGCCAAACTACGGTGAATTACATAACACTAAGTGGAATAAGTAGGGCCAGAAAACCCAATAAATCTCCACCCTTCATTGAAATGAACTGTTCGTCAGCACACAGCTCTCACAACTATTTTAAAGTACAGGCGCTGTTTCCCTGCGATCTGCCAGAAACAAATCAGAAAGTATCAGAAATGGCACACATTCAAGTAATGGTCTTTGTTGAGCCTTACAGTCAATTTTATAGACATTTGGTCACTGTCGATATGCAGCGCAAAAGGTGTTAATGAAGATCTCTGAAACTGGATAGGGTTGGAGCAAACAAAAACTAAAACGATAGAACTTAGAACTTAGAAGAAAAATAAACCAAAGCAAGGATTCCAATCATACCTTGTCCATTGACTGATTATTGGGTAAAGACATTGATGTGACCTTATTTGGGTGAACTATCCCTTAAATTTCAGATGTAAGGACCACATTACAGTTTCACCAAAAAGGCACTCCAGTGGCAGTACCACATACAAAAGCAGTATGTTGGTGTTTTCCAATGAAAAACAATTAATTGCACTACTAGTACAAGTTGCAAACTCCATTCGTGTGACTGTTCTGGTTGATCAGTTATATTTGTCTTGTTTTGTGTGGACCTCAGAAAGAGTAGCTACTCCTTTGGCAAAAACAAGAGAGTTAACACCGCCCTCTGCAGGTAAAGTAGAGTGATGTTGGAATGCCATAATACAATAAAATAATAAACCTTACATCAATCTAATATAGGGTAATGTAGTTACCCCTAGGGTAGACAGGTTAACAATAATAGGCAGCAGTTAAATGCTGTAAGTGAAATAAATGACTCATCCCATTGCGTTTTATGACACATTAGTTAAAGCATATTCAAGACTTCGGACCCACAAAGCAAGATCAAAGTTCTTGACAGGAAAAGTAATTGAGAGTAAAACATTGACTTCGTATTATTGAGGTAAATATGTGATTTCCAGAAGAAACCTTTCGCCACAATGGCCAGGCTCGATGTAATAAATAGCAACAACAACAGTCAACCCTATTACAGACTTTACATGTACAGTACATTGGGACTCTATACAAACACCACTCACAGGTAAGTTTTCTCTTTCCCAAAATAGATGTGTGTGGACATGAGTCTGTAATAAAAAATGACATTGCTACAGTTTTAATAAATCCCGCCCCAGATGTGTTCGTCGTTCATGTGACATGAGAATGAGGCGCAGTCAGCTTAGTAAAGACCACTCCTAACCGGCTCAGCAAGCTAAGTTCCAACAGAATTCGTTTACCCCACAATGGTGTCCATTTACGGCAGGGAGGAATTCTGGGCGTGTGCGTGCATGTGTGTGTGTGTGTGTCTGCTTAGTGTTCTCTCTCTCTGCCATTGGCTGCCTCTCCCTGTGTGTCCCTGTGTGATGTGTATTTAGTCATCTCCTGCTGAACCTGTCTGATTGGTGGGTCGGGACTAGCGCAGGTATGCGTGGCAGAGAAGCCTCAACTGCTGGTGAACACAGAGAAACAGACGAGGACACCAGAAGCAAGAGAGACCTTTCATCATCAGAGCGGACATAAATAACACGCTGGAAACCCGATGAGTGACAGAAGATGAAAACCAGGGTTCCAGAATGTGGAATGAGCCAGTAGACACTTCTGGTGATAGAACAGATGGATCTGGGCTTCTAATGCAGCTTTCGAGGCTCTGGGGAACACAGGAAGTCTGTCTATTCTTCAGCATCATATTATATGTGTGCCAGCTAGGTTTGTATTATATCATATACGGAACCACCTCTGTGTGCATGTTTACATATGCGACAACACATATGTGTGCTTTAGGGCTTGTCAATGTTTGTCTTAATGTGTACAATGATCTGTATATTGGCCATGCCCTTTATGAGGAAACTTTATACTGATATCGGTTGACTAACTTTTTGCATTGCTTTGGTTTGGATGTGGATTGTATCTGTGAGTTTGTATAATAGCACGATAAATCCCACATTCCATGCATGCTGTTATAGAATGATGTGAGCGTGCCCTTGCCTTTCTGCACCCACTTCTAGTTGGACTGGAGTATCACACTCAGTGTAGCACGTTAAGCAAAGAGAACCGCATAAAGCAGGCTAGCAAGGTAGGCCAGTGGATAGGCTCTATATAAAACCAATCCAATTGGCAGATTCAAGCGAGACAAAATGAGAGTGTGTAAGTAAAGAGAGACACAGGAGGCTGTAGTTCCTAAAATATGGTGTTCTAGTTTTTTTTATATTGGTTTAAAGTCTGACTTTGAGCTACTGTCTAACAACACACAGTGTTAAATGACCCCTGCAAGAAAACTTGACAATTGCAAAGTGTGGTTCACTGCAGCCGTGTTTAACCTGTGTTTAACCTGTGTTTAACCTGTCTTTAACCTCCCAGTCGGTTTTCCTCGATGGGCATTGGATGAAGCAAACAACAATCACATGCATATATGTCATCTCACAGTATATACATATATATATATATATATATATATATATATATTTATATATATATATATAATTATTTAATAAGTAACATGTTATAATGTAGGAAAAAGCTTGTGCTAGGTTAAGAGATGTAGGATATTTTATTCTAATTGGCAAAATTCAATAGTCTTCAACATAAATAGAAACCTGCAGTATAATCTCCATCAATCCTTCTGTCTTTCCTATCCACCACCAACAATTATCAAATGTATGTGCATTGAATAGTGGAAATTTGCTTTTGGCCAAATGTGTTGAAAGCAGTATTAACATTAATATTAACAATGGCATTGACTGTAAATGAGTCATGAGGCCCTTGGCAAGCAGCTGATCTGGGGCTCCTAGATGATGAAAAAGATTTAAAACCTTCTTCTAACCAAACAAAAGCCAAAGCGAGATATTTTAGGCAGTACAGAGTCAGGAAATGACTATGGTGATAACATATCAATAACAAAGCATTTTGTTTAGATGTAAATTTGAAACTGAAATACAAATCAGGTTGGACAGTTTTACTCTGTCATACATAAACCACCACTGTTTCCCTTTACATCCCTTCTGCTCCAGCAACTGGAGCCATCTCAATACGGTCCTATCAGCAGAGTCTGACCAGGTCTGTCCAACAGGATGTACTGTTCTCTGTGGACATCACCTGCCTTGGGATTCCCACCATACAGTGGACCGTCATGTCTAGCACGGGGAGCAGGGACATTGGGTCCTGGCGGCCTGGTGAGCTTGCCAATATATCAGAGGAGTACAAGGACAGAGTCCACACCCATAGTAATGGATCCATGGGACTGTCAGACCTACGCATTCAAGACACTGGATTCTACGTCGTCAAAGTGACTGAAGTGTCTGGGAGCAGCAGAGACACAGGTTTTGTCTTGACAGTGGAAGGTGAGTTAGCGTAGCCCCCATGTCTAACAGCGGTGGACATATCCGGTTTCCAAGCCTGACATTCAGAAGAGCTTTTGGTGATTTTAAAACAAATAGGACCTCAGGGCAAAACAGTGATTTTTAAAGTTTTCTTGTAAGTACATAAATTGAAAGTCTGAGATCTCAGAGTTGTTTTGGCATGCGGCATTTCCTCTCAGCCTGGTGTTACGGAAGAGCATCTTTAAGAGTAGTTTAATAGAGCGGAGGATTGACAGTGTGTGTTTTTGCTCTGCATTGCAGAGATCCTGTATGAAGACCTTCAGTACCTGTCAGTGTTCATAGTAGTGCTGGCCTTTCTGGCTGGCGTTCTCATGCTCTCCCTGTGGCTCACGGACAAAGCTTACCGCCGGCTGAAGGCTTGGAACCGCAGGAGGCAGATGCCAGGTAAATCCATTCAGGATACTTTTGGTGAAATAGATGCAATTAGAATTGATTGTAATTGTTCTTCTTGTGCGTTTGTTGATGTCTCATTTCCTTTCTATATTTTCTTTCCTAGAAAATGGTGAAACTGAACTTCAAGCTCTCTAATACGAAGATCAGCGAGGAAGCCAGATGAGACTGCCTTAAAACAATCTGAGATCAGACTGATGTTTTATAAACCAATGAATCCACCGGAAGCATGCACATCACCACGATACTCACTTCTAAAACGTATGAGGGATCGGCGTGCTACCGGCCTCAGGACAAGTTGAAATAACGATGACATTGTTTACAAAAGCTGTTTAAACACTGACAAGTGGAAACAAATATATTTATTTCACAGCTGAAAGAGGTCTGAGGATTATTCCAATGTAAATAAACAGGTTTGCACAGGTACAATTATTTCAATGCTCAAATCTCCAAAAATAAATCTATGATCTGACAGGTTTCACATGTGAATTGAGTAAGAAGTTGGTGAGAGCTGCCATGAGCGGTGTAGACAAAGTGTTTGTAATATTGGTGGCCAGAACTAAAGACAGGGGGTGAGAGCAGCCATGAGCAGTTCCATCTTGTAGACAAAGTTGCGTCCCTCCATCTTGCTCCAGTGGACCTCCTTATAGGGCCCTCGCAGGTGGTTCCACTTCCCGTCCTGGATCACATCGGACTTGGGCAGCTCCTTGCTCTGGCTGCGTGGGAACTGGACCAGGACCTTACAGCCGCTCTCCGGACCATTACGAACTGGATTAAAGACACAAGACATAGTCAACAGGAAAAAGGAGATTAATTTAGACTAGCTACTATTACATTTGTTAGCTAATGAAAACTGCAATCGGTCTAAATAATACTATGATTCTAATGACATGATGAAGGCAAAGTCATTTTACCCACTTTAGTAAAGGCAGCGGATTTACAAGCCCTAATATTATTTTTTAGCTGCAACAATTAGCCTGTTTAAAGACATTAGCCTGTATATGCAACAAAGTTCCAGAGATACCATACAGGAATTGCGAGACAAGCGTTATCAAACAAATTACTGGTGTGGTTTAAGCTGAATCACTGCGAACATGACATTGATATAATAGGGGTACCGGAGATGGCGTATTCCCCGTTGGAGGAAGCAACTGTGATGGCTGAGGCGTTTCCGATGCTCTCCACTGAGCCTAGGCCCACGTGGTTACTGAAGCTGAGGACGTGCCAGCCCATCACCTTAGCCAGCTGCTGAACCGCATGGACCTGGTGTTGAGACATCTGTAGCACCGCAGGACAGACACAGGGAACCATGTTACTAACACTTGTTAATGCATCTGTAGCACCACAGGTCAGACA
>JACXGK010005227.1:0-25937 GCA_016801125.1 Novumbra hubbsi | reverse complement strand
AACGCTGTATAAAGGACTAATACCAATACTACCAGCACTAAACGCTGTATTAAGGACTAATACCAATACTACCAGCACTACACACTGTATAAAGGACTAATACCAATACTACCAGCACTACACACTGTATAAAGGACTAATACTAATTCTACCAGCACTGCACGCTGTATAAAGGACTAATACCAACAATACCAGCTCTACACGCTGTATAAAGGACTAATACCAATACTACCAGCACTACACGCTGTATGAAGGACTAATACCAATACTTACTATCAAGCACTACACACTGTAGCTTGGCAGGAAGCCCAGTGGTAAACAAAGCTCCAGTAAACATTAGGCTGACGGTTGGAATCATCAAACCAGCAAAATATGTCACCATGACCTTGAGCAAGACACCTAACCCGAAAAGCTCCCGTAAGTGTCTCTGGGTAAGGGCGTCTGCTAAATTACTGTAAACGTTATCCTGATTGCGTGGTGGAATAAAGAGCGTACCAAACAAGCATATCTGGCGCCGTCTTCAACATTTCATGAATTTTAATGAAATCCTCAAAGCAAAGAAAGAGGAGCCCTTTCTGCAACGCCATTAAGAATAACTTATTTAATATGATAGATTGCATCTCTCTCCTTTCTCCCCGTCCCCAAATTGTTTTGAAGAATATGAAACTGCTTCGCGCGTCGCGTCTGAGGGTGCCTGCGGACAGTTACGACGGAAAGAAGCCGACCGGCAGGTACCGAGCACCAGCACGGCTGCCAGGGCAACGCCAGTCATCTCCACGGCGACAGCACACAATTAACCGACAACATCAAATATACATGAGAATATAAAAAAAACCTAACCACAGGATTACAATCTACTGTCTGGCACTGTCCACATATTGCTGACTTCCCACACTAACACGTTATTAAATATTGGTTCTACTTTTCTACTGTTTTTTTCTCTCTTTCCCTTCTCTGACAAATAAAACATTTATAGAACATGGCCAACTTAATTATCTTGACTTTTTCTAAATTATACATCATTTATGTTTTTCTCACAAAGCCTGATGGCCATTATCGACCAATTTATCCAAGGAGATCCACACTGCAAATAACCCCCGGAGGTTAGGACATTGTCTCCAATGTCGTGGGCGCCTCTACTGGGTTGCTGGATCTTGCTGCCTGCGTTAACCAGGCAAACAAGCGTTGTTCATCACGCTCCAGAGAAAAAAGAGATTCATCTCTGAGGTGATACTTATCAAATCACTCATAATATATATGGCAGATTGGAACTAAACCGAGAAACAAACCATCATGCAATTAGACTGTTTGTCATGAATTTCACAGCCTGATTCCAGATGCTAATCCGAGATGTGTACTATGTGCCTGTGTTCAAAGAGAATCCCAGAGTAGTTATTTCGAGATCAGATCCACCCTTTAATCCATGTAATATCTTTATTTTACGAACAACGGGTCCTGGATGATGACTGGCTGACTGAGTATATTACACAGAAAAACCCAAACACGAAACATATCTGCTTTGTCTGTGTGTCGGTCAGCAGTTGACAATGGAAACAAGGCCTTCCGGGGGTTTCTGATGCGGGTGAGCCAATACGTCACAGCCGGGGGCGTCATCCAGACACTCGGCTTTGCGTCGTGCCTGAGAACAACCCATGAGTGTGTTACACTGGCCACATACCACACCCCTCGGGCCTTACTGCTTGACTGATCTAAAGGAAGTACTGACCTTGGATCAGAACTCCTACTGTGAGGAAATGCATGACGACAAGTGTTAGCCTCCAGCAGTGGGGAATGAGTTGTTGTAGACTCTAGCTAAGACATCTACAATGCAACCGACGGTGCACTGATCTGTTGGGAAGCAAACACGCTGCTGCATAAAGGCCTTCAGATCAGGTCTATGTTGTAATACACATCGACGACACACCACGTTCACATTACGTGGGATTTAGGGTCGTGCTCGCCCGATATCATGAAACATCACGAAAAAAAACAAGACAAAATCAAACGCACTAGCACCAGTGAAACGTCCAGGGACCCACGCTTTATGTTATGTAAATAAGGACGAAGGCTACGATATTTGTGTTCTTCATCCTTTTGGTTTATTTCTGAACGTTATATTGAATATTTTTACCACATTATAAAGCCATTCACATTCATAGGCCTTTGCAATCCAATGTACAAAGACTTTGTTAAATAAATTTGAGACCGAACACCTTTCCTCTCTCCTCTCCTCTTTCCTTTCCTCTCTCCTCTCCTCTCCCCTTTCTTTCCTATCTCCTTTCCTCTCCCCTTTCCTCTCTCCTTTCCTCTCCTCTCCACTTTACTTTACTCTCTCCTTTCTCTCCCCATTCCTCTCCCCTATCTTTTCCCCTTTCCTCTCCTTTCCTTTCCTCTTTCCTTCCCCCTCTCCTTTTCTCTCTCCTTTTCTTCTCCCCTTTCCTCTCGCCTTTCCTCTCCCTTCCCTCGTCTTTAAAGAAATGAGGCTTAAGGACCTCTGTTTTTCATTCTAATACTGCTTACACGACTACACAAACTCTCATTATACAGTGGAAGTTATTGATTCTCCCCACATCCATTCTTGGTCATATTGGCAATTGAATTCATTGTAACTGCCGAGTGTGAAAATGCATTATAATCTAGGAATTGCCCACAAGGCAAAGGTCAGGTGTGGTGCTTATGAGGGCATGTTTAAAGGGCCTGAACCTTCCTGTGTCCCCCCATCATGGTCTTTTGTGAGGCATTACATGTGATAAGAGGGGCAACGAACACACTCCTTTGCAGGCCCTAATCCACAACATCACACCATCCTCCACAATTCGCCCGTTCTCCAGGCTCAAGGTTATTTGAGCGTGAAAATCGCTACTGTATAGCCACACATTATCCTTAGAGTTATCAAATTACCGCCGTGTCAGTAGGCCGGCACTAGAGACCTCGTGAGCACAAAGCGACTGGACTGAAAAGCCTGTCTGACCGAGCATTTGGTTGAGCGGACGGAGCTCATGTCTCCACAGTACGTCCCGAGCCGCATCCTATTCCCTAAATAACGCCCCCCACATTCGTACGGATTGCCAAGATATGTACTTTTCAGGGGAAGGGGGTGTTCGCTTCCCAGGCAGACCTATGTCCTCATGTAGGTCAGGCCTGACGAAGAGCATCCAGACGTGTTGTGGGAACCCAGCAGACACCCTCGAGGCGGCCATCAGTCTCCTGGTCCGCCCAGCTCCCACACCAGGGTCCTTCCAACTTCCTGTGGAACAGACCGAGGACCAGAGTCCACCTCCATGGTCAACCCGGGAGATGTTCATTTGATGTGCTAGCCAGAATAACAATGGAACCCGGCAAAACGCCATTCTCACAGTGCATGGGGGAACGGGCAAATGGTTTCGAATCTTGAAAATATGACAACTCTGCGTTCTACTCGCTGCACAAGATGAAACACTAATACAGGAAGAATATTTCATGTCTGATGAGAGGACAATCAAATATGTAAACATGGCTCAAACATTGTTTCATGATCATTTAGTGTGGGTACTATCGGTTTGTTGGAATTGGTGGAAGACATTCCTAATGCCACTCAAGCACCAGGCACACTGATACTGGGGTGATTTTGGTGTAGATGTTTCAAGATGTTCTGGTTTTGTGCACTGCATTGGCTAAATCTGTCAAGCAGTGGCGATATACAGATACTGTTTCATCAACACTTTTCATGTATGTTCTACCAGAATGCCAAAATGCTGACAAAAGTGAGATTTAAACGAAGCTGGGGAATTCTACAATGTTGTTTTACGAACACGTTGCAGAACGATGATTCGTGGTCACGTGCGAACCATAAAGAACCAAGCCCAAATTCCACTGTATTCTGCGTTCTGTCCTATGCATTTCATAATTCGTATTCCATGTATGACCCTGGCCTCAACTCTGTGCCCTACCCTCAGTGTAAATGAAGCATGAAATGACTTATCAATGCCCAGATCCTTGTTATACTGGGAGCAGTAGAGGCAGCCAAGAGTAGCATAAGTATTGAATATTAATTGTTCCTTAATGTGCACGTCTCAGTCATCGAGCCGCAGTTGAGCAATGCGCCATTAATGTGTTTAATTAGCCATACAACATCTCCACCATCACTATTACACCCCCCCCATTCTAGTTTGCTTTTAGTAAACATAAGGAAAGTCTGGTGTTTGATGAAATACATCACTCTGAGAAATACTGATTGTTATCCAGCACTCTTGGAACTACACAAACTTAGATTATGGGTGACTCGCTAAAGTAAATGTATATCAGTACAGTCGTTGGTGCTGAACTGACACATTTCAGTGCAGTCGTTGATGGCGTTGATCATAAACAGATACAGAGAAACCGCACCCCTTATGGTTTAAATCACCTGTCAACACGTGGTTGGAAAGGCACTCATCCAATAGAACTCTGCAAGTGTTCTTCACTGGAAGTTTCTCTTTGCCAGAGATGTATGAGGAGGTGTACCTCAGGGTAGTTGCCTTGGGGCCGTTACTTTATTTGAACTTATCACAAGCAAGAATGCCAATGTAAGCACGTGTTTTTACGCTTCCGCAGCCAGTAAGCTAACTTAAATCTCTTAACAAGTAAATATAGTCAGAGTCAGAACGGTTGACAAAACAAGAAACCAGTCCTGAAAACTGCTAAAACTAAGTGCAGTCTATTTGGTTCAAAACCTTATCAAAGATCTACATCAAATCTGAAGCTAGCTGACCTGGATGACACACCTGACATTACCACACAGAGGCAGTGAGGCAGTGAGTGAGGCACAGAGGCAGTGAGTGGATGCAAACACACAGCTGATGAGCTCATATAAAATGAACATTTGAGGAAGCCATTTTTGCAGACAACTTTTACAATCGTCCATATAGGAATTCCCGCAGAGCCCTTGTCGAACATTGTGAGAAGAAAGACAGTGACTCGGGGGGCTATTTTGGAACAGGCAAGCTTGTTGATCTAAAGAAGCATAGGTGCTGTTTCGCAGGTTGCTCACGAGAATCCTACAACAACAAAAATATAAAAATACAAACACATCCCCGCTAGGTGACCATGTCTTGAATATTGAGCATTTGGGGACCCTTGTCAATTACCTCAGGTTCCTACCGTTGATCCCTTCCCTCCTACGTGTTTACATGGCCCATTTAGCCTGTTATAGCCTGTTGCTTGTTTGTATTTCAAATGCCTGTGGGCAACGATAAAGTGACAGACAGGAACATTTTGAATTGACAGACCATATCGAAAAGCCCCCAAGAGACCTATCTTTTAAGAATGCTACAATGCAACATCCCTTTAATATTAAATATTAAAAAATATTATATTTTCCATTTGCTGTAACATACCCTATTCGAGGCGAGGGGGGAAAAAAGGAAGACCTCTCTTTTCGCTTGGTTCTCAGAGCTGGGTCTGGCTTGGCGACATTAAGGAAGATTGAAGTGAGTTATCTGGGCATACAATTGCCACTGTCTATTCGGCTGGCCCTCTACACTGTAGCATACGAGAGGGGAGGGATGAGTGTCTGGGAGCGCCTCGCTACACCCCCTGCCCCCTGTCTCATACCGCCCCCTGTCTCATACCGCCACCTATCTCATCCCTAGCATTTACGCTGAGACAGGCCGTTTGAATATGGTACCACGGTCAGTGTGAATTCCACGCTGCTGTATCCTTTTTCTTTCCACGGGAATGCTCTCTCTGTCGTGTTGGTGATTCTTAGCCGGCACCAGAGTTCTTGGAACTCGCCCCGGGACCGGCCTGGCATGGCGAGTCCAACCGGGTCCCTGTTTTAAAGTCCTCCATGTTGTGTTGCGGATCTGGATTTGGCCTGACATCTCCTGCTGTCACCGCCCACAGCCCACCTGCCATATTGGAAGGTGGGAAAGATTTCTTGTGTTTTGAAGGAGTGACTTTGTTTACTGTAAATAAAGATGGGCTGCTTTACCAAAAAGCTAGGATTTGGTCTTGTCTGTCCAAGAAGGACGGCCGCATGTTCAGTTTGGTTTTGGCAAATTGGTCTGGATTTGTTACCACTTTCCCAGCCCCTTTCATACCTCCTTTTTTTGCTGTGGGGTCCTCCTACATGTCCTAGCATACAACCCTCTTTCGAGTTGGAAACAGATAGTATCAGAAGGTCAGTTTGAATCTGGGGGCCAGCTGATCGAGGTGGATTCTCTACCATTGGAACAATCAAATGCTGCTATCTTTCATCACATTGTCTCTTGTGACAACGCCCAGGGAGGCTGTTTACAGAGGCATGGTCCTTAAACGTCTTGATAACATTACATTCAGTGGAAACAGGAACATCAAGGTCCCTGGAGATTTGCCCCGTAGCCATGAGATTGTTTGTGAATTCAATTTTTTGTCTTCCTCAGACAATTCTCTGGCTTTCTTTATTCTCTCCACACTCAGTACACACAGTGACACAAAACAGAAGAATTAGTCATTTTTTTTATTTAAACTGGTTGAATGAAGCACTTGCAATTCAAATGTAATAGAGAATCACCAGATTGAAATCAAATTATTCCTAGCTACTATTTCTAGAAGGAGCCAATAATATTATCTGGGACATTTCTGTATTACTTTATGGATAAAGCTAAGATTTGGTATATTATTCAGGTGTTGGTTTTGTTCAACAAAACAAAGAAAAACATATGTGAATTCCAATCGATTGTTTCTAGAAGAACAGTGGGGCTGGAATGTACATATTTGCATAAAGTGCAATTGCGAGTGTTCTACTCTAAAAGTGAAAAGTACTTTTCTTATTTTTCAGGTACATTGATTGCATGATTTGTAACAATGATAAATACTGGACTATGTTTGTGAACTCCTTTAATTAGAGAGCAGTTGGACTCACCGCGCCGATTTAAGACTTCGTTATTCTAGTTTCGATTGTTTAAATTAGTGTGGTTTATTGCAAGCTTAACCACAGCAGCCGTTCTTGAGTCAGAGCATGGGTGATAAAACATTCCAGTTGTTGGACCTGCTCGCTTTGGTTGAGTTCTGGTGGGAATTACCAGTCACTTTACAAACCTGCTTATTTCTATTAGAACAACATGATGTGGTTCCACGACCCAGGATTGGCTTTAGACCTTTTAGAAATATATAACATCTGGGAAAAAAAGTTTCCTTTTAAGTTTTCAAGAAATCCATCTGAACGCAGATCCCCATTGAGCTTGATTTTTCAATCCAAGACTAGGCTTAGTCTTTGTTTCAAACAATGACATTCAGGTTATAAAGGTGTTTAATAGTTTTGCCGAGTGTTTCATCATTACCAGGGGCAAAGCCTTTCTTTCATGCATGAAATAATCAATTCCTATGTTTATTCATTTAATCAGGTATGACCAAGCAGGAAGCAACCTCACGTCTGACATTTGAGTGAAGCAAAGGACGAGCTAAGGGCGTAGACAGAACAGAATCCAACCTGACGAAAATCAAGGAATCAAATCAGCAAAAGCCACCCAGGCTGTAGGATTCATTTTCGGTTTCTATTGTATTACGGATAGAGGACACAGGACGTCGGAACAACAATTCCTGGTTAATCAAGAAAAATCCCAGGCGCTAGTGAACACAAGCTGTTTGTGTACATCAACAACCACCACAGAAACGCATCTTCCCCTCCCCGTGCGGTCCAACATTCAGCCGGGGAGAGAGAAGATAATGAGCTTTCCAATGCCAAAAAAAAGAACTAGTATGCATATATTTCTCACTCTAATCAGCAAAGTATAAAAGCTGTCTCCTTGTGTCGCTTTCCCTAGCCCTAATCTAATTACAATTCATTAAACTATGCACAAGTTCAAGGACATCAATTGGCACAGGCCACCCCCACCCCCCCCGCCTCCCCCCCGCATCACATGCAGATCTGGGTCAGTTTTAGCAAAGCGTTTCAGAGTAGGAGAGCTGATCTAAGATCAGGTTTAGACCCTCCTTTAATGAATAAAAAAACCCTGAAGTAATAAAGTGGAAACAGATGTCGTAACTGTCCCAAATAGCAGCCTACTCTCCGCAACGTGCACTAACGGTCAGAGGCTCGCGGTTCGAAGCGGTGTGTCTGCGTTCTAATAGGGCGTCATTGGGGATGCGGATCACCATTTCAGGGATGACTAACCTCGCTTGCTACCTTCGCTCATCTCCTATAATCACTGCGACGGAGAGAGTACTGAACGAGCTTCATTTAAATGAATGCGCTGCTTTTGTTATGGTAGCATTTTGTCCCTTCTTGTTTTGTAGACGGCTTATCGTCACACAAACGCTTGGCCTTGTTGTCCTTGTTCCTCCCAGTTATTCATGCCCATGAATGCAGGTAGATTAAGTGCCCCTCAGCTGACCTGCTCTCGTACTGTTTTTCTTTCCAAAAAAACCCACGACTGGTAAATACAGCCTTAACAGCCATGCTTCATGAAGAGTGGAAGTTAGAAACCTTTTCAAAACCAATATACAATATATATATATATATAGAAATTTTCCACAGTTGTCATGACTTCATGACGATGTCTTCTTTTGGGTTTTTAGAACATCAAGTTTTTCAACTGACACCACATTTATTCAGAGGACTTGCCAAGTCGATGGGACACCCGCAATTGGTCCAAAAATACACTTTCAAATACTTGTACCGTACATTTTCCCCAAACTGAACAGGAGAGTCGTCGAATGTCAATTGATGTTGTGTTCAGGCCACACAACGAGATAATGCAATATCGGTTACATGACAAATACAATCCCGTACGTAAAAAAAAGACACAAAGAGCTATTATTCATGTAATCAATGTCATCTTCAGACTACAGCAATGGAACGGGGTGTGTTCACTGAGCAACTTGTGCAGACGAGAAACCGAATCTACTTTCACCCGCATGGCTCTCTCTTCATTTGCATATGCTTATCCTTAAGACAAAAACCCATTCCAACAACGGAGGACTATCACTATGCAACACATGCAGATTCTGGCTACCGGAGCGGGTCTGTTCTGGATTACACAGACCTCCCCATTGTTTCTATGGACAATGACGCTACTGTGTGTCTCCGCGCCTGTTACTTGGTGCGGTTGTAAATTTAGTAATTACCCACTCTAGTAGTGGATTGATTGGGCAGTAGCAAGTGCCTCTATAAACCTCCACCCTGCACCTAGCACAGGCTGTCCCTAGCACATGCTGTCCCTTGCACACGCTGTCCCTAGCACAGGCTGTCCCTAGCACAGGCTGTCCCCAGCACTCGCTGTTGCTAGCCCGCACTGTCCCTAGCACAGGCTGTCCCTAGCACACGCTGTCGCTAGCACAGGCTGTCCCTAACACACGCTGTCGCTAGCACACGCTGTCGCTAGCACACGCTGTCCCCAGCACACGCTGTCCCCAACACACGCTGTCCCTAGCACAGGCTGTCCCTAGCACACACTGTCCCTAGCACAGGCTGTCCCTAGCACACGCTGTCCCTAGAACACGCTGTCCCTAGCACACGCTGTCCCTAGCACACGCTGTCCCTAGGCAGTGAAAGTGCTTTGCAATGAGCAACTACAGGCACTCTTCCTCCGATGGACGAGAGGGCGGAGATGAAAGAGTCGCTCGGACAACCGCTTCACTAAGACGATCCGCAATACAACTCTGCGTTTCCTGGCTCTCCCTTTTTATTATATTTTTTGCAATTAAAACCTGCACGCTCTAGCACATTCGCTTCCCATTTCCCTGCTGGGAAACTCTGGGGGCAGTGGCGGTTGTCAGATCGTACAGGTCAGCCGGCCTTCGCAGCTCAAGCATCACACTTGGTGGAAACATTGCGACATGGGTTCAGTCAATCACTTTAGCGTCACTGTTGATCCCTCAGAAAATGTCTGATTTCTCAGGCTGTAGTCAGCTTTTATTAGCTCAGCTACAATGGGACAGACCTCATCAAACATGCTAATATACCGGCGGATTATGGGGTTCCATTTAGGGCAAAAATAGGTATATTGTTCTGCTGTTTAGTACACACCGGTTGAAGTTGTTTGCATTGTTCCATTTGCCTGTTTGTGTCTACTGACTTGTGGTTCAGATTGATCGTTGCTGGTGCCCTTGAACTTGCTGATCATGTCACTCATCGCTGCGCTAGATGTTGACTGTACCTGGACTAACATACTGTACCTGGAGTAACACACTGTACCTGGACTAACATACTGTACCTGGAGTAACATACTGTACCTGGAGTAACACACTGTACCTGGACTAACAAACTGTACCTGGACTAACATACTGTAACTGGAGTAACATACTGTACCTGGACTAGCATACTGTACCTGGAGTAACATACTGTACCTGGACTAACATACTGTACCTGGAGTAACATACTGTACCTGGACTAACATACTGTACCTGGACTAACATATACAACGGGAGCGGACCATGAGGATAGAGAAAGAGCTGGCACTAAGACTAATGTTAGATTGGCTGAATGTCAGTAATTTAAGACACATTATAATTACCATCACTACTCCCATGTCTATCATCTTCAGCAAATGACAAAACAGTCGACAGGTGTGGTGCATATGTAGTAACAGCAGTGGTAAATGGGACCCCATAGCAGATCACCCATAGCAGATAAACAATAGCAGATAACCCATAGCAGATAACCCATAGAAGATAACCCATGGCAGATAAACCATAGCAGATAGCCCTTAGCAGATAAGCCATAGCAGATAACCCATGGCAGATAACCCATGGCAGATAACCCATGGCAGATAGCCCATGTCAGATAATCCATGGCAGATAACCCTTGTCAGATAACCCATGGCAGATAACCCATGGCAGATAACCCTTGTCAGATAAGCAATTAGAGCAGCTTACCGTTGACCAGAAGGTTGCCTGATTGAATCCCCACACCGGCAGGTTGTTCAGTCATAACAGTTAACTGAGCATGATAGGTGACCCAAGTAGCTCTTGACAAGAGCATCAGCTAAAATGCAAACAATAGTAGTATAGCGAACAATCGCTATGGATGTTGGCTAAAGCATCCATAGTTTAAGCTTAGACACTCTATAATAACTGCTTATAAAGGCTCTTGAAGGGCAGGCAAGAGCGGTGTGGCACACCACCACAATTCAACCTGACCGGTTGTCACCTCTGGTGATTAATATCAGAGCGGAACTTTATTCAAACTGTCAACAGTCAAAGCAGCTCCAGCCACTGCCTGGTGTGAAAGACGGGGCAGTGGCAGACCTCGTTTCAAGTAAGTAGGTCAAAAGAAATGTGTCTTGTATGATTCCCTCAGTTGACTGGTGCTGTTACTCGGTGACAGCACAACACTTCAACTGGTACGAGTCGGTCTCCTGGCGGCAGGGATCCACTCAGCGTAATTAGCTACTGTGGCTCGGATAATCCATCTTGAGTCGGATACATGGAGGGAAAAAATATTTTTGAAAGAGGGATAGAGAGAGAGATCACCAGAGACATGATTCTGCTTAGCCACACGCAGCCTATGGCAAGACAGTTGTTTTCCAGTGAATCGTATCAAATTGATTGTATTGAAAGCTTCTTACGAAATCGTTTGAACCACGCTGCCTAGCAACGAGGAAAGCAACTGCCAGTGTCAATAGTGACACAGGATCACCGCTGTGTGGGATGATGCTGGTTAGGAAGTAAAACGCCAAGGAGGACTCGTCTTGAAACAAGTGTACTGCAACACCAGGAAAACTGCAGTGCACGTGTATTCTTTTTAACTAGTTACAGCACTTTATTTTTATATGTAAATATTGTGAATATCTCCACTGTTTCGCTATAGTCGATTGTGGATATCTCCAACTGGCCGTCCACACGAAGGTATACATATAAACAGCCAGTGATAACAGATAGGGCTCTGGATTGGTGCACATAACTAAGCAAATGTGCAATACTTGAAAATGAAAGCTGGGGGAGTCTGCCTTTTGGGTTCTTCTCATTCCTCAACACTCATCATCCGTTCTCCTTTAAACACAACAGTGGTCTGACCTGCTCTCTGCTCTCGCATTATTCCCTATGCGTACTGTAAAAGTATCACCTCACGTAAGTGATCAAGGGCTGCATTCAAACACCAAATATGAAAGTAAACAATTGAAATCACAGGTTGTCACAATTAGTGTGACTCAGTAGTATGTATGGCCACTAGCAAAACCCAAAACTAGAGAAAAATTAGTCAGGAAGGATGAGGAGGGAGCAATTCTCTACGGCCAAAGCCTACAAAACCATTTCCTTTTTGGGGGTTGTCTGTCTGTTGCCTCTCCAGTGCCTGTTGTCACTTTAACTTCACCAAAACAGGTGACATTGATTCACAATCACTTATGCCTCCTAACTGGACAGATTGATATTCCCAAAGTTGAAATATTTTGGTATAATTTTTAGATAATTATGTGCTCCCTTAATTTGTCTACTGTCTTTTCTATATTCCATTTTAAAAAGGAATGAACGCAGTCGTCAAAAATGACAAAAACAGACGTTTGCCGAAAACACGTGGAATTTTCAAAATGAAATGGTGAGATGTTTTGGTCATCATGTGACGATTTCAATAATTCACTGTACACGTCTCTCCTGATGATATTCCTGTCGCTGTATCTCCCAGCGTCTCTTCCAGTGCACTGCTGTACATTCCATCCCATCCTCCTCAGTTACTGTCAGAGTGTATCGGAGATCAGTGTAATTAAGTCATATTGTACTGTACTGCATTTGGCACCCGGAGGCTGACAATAGCATCACACACACACGTACACACACACACGTACACACCCAGGCTCCAGACTTTCATCCTCCTCATTGTACGAGTGAGATGTGCAGCATAAGGGGCCTCCTTGGGGAGGATCAACACAAGACAAATCAATCTGAAGATGTTCATAATCTTTTCGTCCTCTTGCCAAGTTTCAGTACATATTCACAGTCGTGCCTCTCTGTTTCTCTATCTCCACTCTCCTTCCCTCTCTCCCTCATCCCTCTCTCTCTTTCTCTCTTACTCTCTCTCTCCTGTTTCTCTCCCTCTTCCCTCCCCCTCTCTCTGACTCTTCCCCCCCCCCAACTGCTCTCTCCTCTTTCCTCACCCGAGCTAGTTTAGTGATTTGAATGACTGATGACATTCCTGTATTTCCCAAAGCCGGACGGCACAGATGAAGTGGCATCTGCTACGCCTTAATTCTTTAATTGTAGCTTGTTCTGGGAGAGAGCGTGGGGGCCCAGACAGGCTGGGACCGATACATACTCACTGTCTCCAGCGTCCAAGCAGGGAGGACGAGCTGCAGCTTCGGTGAAACAGGGATGAGGTGGGAAATCGCATTTTCTTTGAAAAGACTCGCTCCCTATAGCCAGAGCTGCAAAACAAGGATTTCCTTTATGTAGTAAAGCCTGATTTCATTGTCAGGGGATGTCCTGCCAATAGCAACAGACCTGACTGGTGAGGGCAAGGATGAGAAGAACTGTGAACGGAATACTAGATGGGCCAACGCAGCCATTATAGTAATACTGGACGGTCCAATGCAGCCATTATAGTAATACTCCACGTAATACTAGATGATCCAACGCAGCCATTACAGTAATACTGGACGGTCCAACGCAGCCATTATAGTAATACTGGACGGTCCAACGCAGCCATTATAGTAATACTGGACGGTCCAACGCAGCCATTATAGTAATACTCGATGCAATACTAGATGGTCCAAAACAGCCATTATAGTAATACTGGACGGTCCAACGCAGCCATTATAGTAATACCCGACATAATACTATATGGTCCAACACAGCCATTATAGTAATACTGGACGGTCCAACGCAGCCATTATAGTAATACTAGATGGTCCAATGCAGCCATTATAGTAATACTGGACGGTCCAACAAAGCCATTATAGTAATACTAGATGGTCCAATGCAGCCATTATAGTAATACTCGACGTAATACTAGATGGTCCAATCTCTGTAGTGCCTTAACATGCTCTATAAATGAAGAGTAAATGACAAACACTATAACGTGTACTAGCTATCCTTTGGTAATCTTTTTAAATGTCCCACTGTTTCCAGTTGAACAGATTAAAATAATTTTCAGTGAACACACACAATATTCTGTATCCCCCAAATGGGTGTGAACAGGTGTCAAGATAAGGTGTTGTCACTACAGAAACAAATGGTAAAAATGTTTTGACCCTTTGCCAACTGGGACATTTGTGACTTGTGACTTGACCTCCTTTAAGTGTAATTAAGTTCCCCTGAAACACCCCATTGGTGCACACCGTCACAGCCTTAAAACGGCAACACAACCGGGGGGTTTCTGGAAAGGCTGCCGGAGTTTTGTCCGTCACTCACTCACCAAAAAATGTCTAAAATTGTTCGAAGCTGTCAAACGCTTTTTTTTCTAAATGCTCCCAGTCTTTCATCCTCACATCTGACTTCTCATCCGAAAGGTTGTGAGTAAGAGGCGAGGAGAGAAGTCATGAGGAATGGAGGTAAGGCTTTCTTCCCCTCCTCGTCATAGCACCGCGGGGAGGAGGCATGATGCCTCCTCGCTTGGGCCTTTGCCGCACTACAAAAATAAGTGGAGGAACCAATCAAAAAGAACGCTGCTATTTCACACTTTACTGTTTCTATTAATTCAAATTCAGGTTACTATTAATAGTGGTTATACTGACAGAACCCACGATTATATCACCGACAGAAAACATTTCTGAACCATTCATATTGACCATGCTCCGGGAATTTGATCACGTCTTCAGGAAGCCTCGCGAAGCGTCGGACCAGAAACTCAATGGTTGCTCCATTTAATGGTTGTGCTGAAATAGGTGAAAGGTGTGTTGTTAAATGTGTCAGCCCTCAGCAACTCCTACATTACGGTTAAAACTGGAACTGATTACAAAAATAATTTGACACGGAGGTTGCCCGAAACATAAACACACCTGGCTACCAGATAAGACAAACATGCAGTTGTCCACGGCTTGTGTGACAGGTCTTGTGACATTTGTCTGCTGTAGCCAGCTGGAGTTATGGTCTAGCTGAGTCTTTTGTTTCTGTAAATCATCACGTGAGGCAGCCCTGACATCATATCAAGGTACACCGTACCACGAAATGTTTGTCCTGAAGTCAGAAAGTAGCCCCTTTATTTATATCTATGCTGCTCACCTAGCAGACTTTTTGCCAAGCAATTTCATTAAGTCTACATTAAATAGGGCATCTTGGAGACGTCATATACCAGTGGAACTGAGCAAGGCAGTATTCATAATTAATTGTCAGCAAAGCACTTATTGGGGGAGAGTGCAGAGATAAAACAATATTTGTCAGTAAAAGGGAGAACCAATTGAAATAATTACATTGGGATTGCCATTACCTACGTAAGTAATGTACAGATACACAATAGGGAATAATTTTTGTCAGTCAAGGTACATTTATTTTAATTACAGTCATTTCATGCCTTCCCAGGCTCGCTAATTCATACGTACATGACAAAGAAAACATTTTATCATGTAAACTATTTTGAATGGGAGGCTTTTAAAAACCCTCTGTGCGAGACGATTGCAGGTCCTAAATGGGAGAAAAAATTGTTTTCGCAAGGAAATTAACATTAAAGGCATTTAAATGTAATCAAGTGGGTGGGGCTTACCACCCTGTTCTCTGTTGGCTGATGCCCCCAGAAGAACCAAATTGTTTTGTGTATCGCAGTTCCAGTGAGGAGGGACCAGCCAATAAACTACACCGGAATGGACTGTACTTTAACGTTGGCCTCAAGGGCGTTGCGTATGCTGTCACAGATGGTATAATCAAGCAATAAGGCAAAAGGGGGTAGTATGTGGCCAAAATACCCTGGCCGATGGCTGTACCGCAAACCCCTGAGGTGCTTTATTGCTACTAGAAGCGGTTACAAATTCATTCAGAGCAATACAAAGTAGTGATGTCATACCTGTAGTATAATGTCTCTTGTACCATGGTTATCAGCCAATCTGGTTTATTATGGTACAAATTACTAGGTGTATATCCTGGTCAACATTTGCTTTTAAATGTAAATACGTTTTTGTGACCAAATCCACAACATGTAGGTTCCATCCTGGTTCGCCCCAAAAAATGGAAAACCCCAAACTTTGTCTCTGTGAGAGATAGAGGAGTGGGAATGCAGGAGCATAGATCAAGCCTTAAAAAGAAAGAATCGCTTGAATTTGCTTTAATGAGGACTTGGCCAATTGAGAGCCCACCATCTAAGAGAGGAGAGGCAGCTGGAATGTTGACGTGAGTTGAATTAAAAGCAGTTGGCTCTGGATCTGTTTTGCTTGGCTGATTTGAGGAACAAACACTTTGCAATAGAAAAGGAAAATAAGGAAGTGAAATAGGATGAGAGAGGAAGAGAACAAGGAAGAGAGGATGAGAATTCGGACGAGAGAGGATGAGAGAGCAATAGAAAAAGATAGGAAGAGAGAGGAAGAGCACTAGGAAGAGAGAGGATCAAAGAGGAAGAGAAATTGGAAGAGAGAGGATGAGACCTAGGAAGAGGATGAGAGAGGAAGAGAAATTGGAAGAGAAAGGATGAGAGAGGAAGAGGAATAGGAAGAGAGAAGAAGAGAAATAGGAATAGAAGATGAGAGAGGAAGACAGAAGAAGAATACTAGGAAGAGAGAGGATGGCATGGCGATGAGACTGTGTGTGTGGGGGGGGTTTGGACTTCATCCCAGAAACGGGGTCCGTAAACTGCAGAGTCCAGGATACAGCCCCGCTGGGTATGGAGACCTGCTAGATTAGATGATGGCCTCCTAAAGAAGTGGCCCGGCAGCCGGAGCCTTGGACCAGTGGATGAGAAGACCGGCCAACATCTATGTGTGTAGGAGGTTGTAGAATCACCATGTGGTGTAACGTCACTGGGAGACCTGGGGCCATGCAAGAGGATGACAGCTCAGATCAACCTCTGTCCCTCTCCCCCCCTCCCTCTCTCTGTCATCCCCTCTCTCTCCCTCCCTCTCTATCAATTTCTCTCCCTCTGTGGAAATGATTTCCCAGGAAGCAGACTTGCGCATTGCTGAGAATCAGGAAAGGTTAATAGATTGAAACGTACGTAGCACCAGACAGTAGAGTTCCATTTTAAGTCATGGATTTCCTGCGTAGTGAAATCCCCAGCTACCAAAAAAGGTCATGAGACGTTTTGTCATAACTTGGGGCCTCTTAAGATGCTTTACGAATCCAAACGTGGGACTGGTTCTAGACGGTACCAGAGGACCCTTGCTTTAATGTAACTGTAAACCATGGCAAATAGGCTGTCATCACTCAACCCAGCAAACATGTCCACAAAGTGTATATTCATGTCAATACCATGACTAATATTACCAGCCGTATCATTAAATATATATTAATGTCAATATCATGACTAATATTACCAGTCATATCATTAAATGTATATAAATGTATGTTAATGTCAATACCATGAATAATACCTCATGCTTTTTATTGCTATTGGACAGGCCTTCAGATCCCAGACACGTCACCCCCCCCACCCGCCGACAGAACTCCATCACCGGCAGCGGCCCGGTTCCACGTCCGTTGTGCCACGAGTAGCGACGGCTGGGATTCTGTGGCCCGGGAGCTGAATCCTTCCCGAGCCGCCACAGCGCGGTGGTGGAACGCCTAGTATCACGGTCTATGAAACACCGGCGTTCATGTTTGTCCTCGAGGTTTATGATCGCCGTAACATAAACGGATTCCGGTTCTGATTGTTCCACAGCGCGGCGACACCGAACGGGCAAACGTCTTCTGCCCACACGGCGTTCCGCACAGAGAAGTCCGGAAATATTCCACCTCGCATTCTCCCCTCCTGCCTCCTGCCTCCTGCCCTCACGCTCCCACGACAACTCTTCCTTCTACCGGTGGGTGGTCACGCGTGTGTGTGTGTGTGTGAGACGTGTTACGTAAGAAGACGTCACCCACATGATGCTGGATCGGGGGCCTCTGTTATGACAGAGAACTGAGACCTGGAATTCATCTGGATAATGTGAACCAGCCCCGTGTGGGCGCACACACACACACACACACACACAGTCAACGCTGCGAAGACAGAGGAGAATGGGGGGGCCCTCACCTCCCCCATAGCTGGATCAACGTTGTGTGAAGCTTCTTCGGCAGGATGGGTATATTCAGTCTTCTAATTAAATCGACAGCTCCCATTTTTTTTGGGTGCGATCCTGGATTTTACGTTGAATTACAAAAGGGATTCTCCCGCTGATTCCCCTCGTTCCAAACCGCACCCTTTTCACTATTTAGCACACTACCCAATAGGGGCCCGGTTTGGCAGTAGTGCGTTGCATTAGGAAGAGGGTGCCGTTTGGATCCAAGGCCAGTCTCTCTAGCTACATGAGTTTCTGAAGTGACAAACGTGAAGCTAACTGAACTGTCAAGAGGGGACTTGGCCGGTCCCCTCAAATGACTTCCTCACATTAATCAAAATTAACGCTGTGACAATATGTCAAAACCCGAAGGGTGAAATATGATAAATGCCTTACACCGACATATACACCGCGAGCCGTCGGACAATGTGAAGGTTATAGACGTATATTGTCAAGGAATTTACCAAAACATGTAAATGGCCAGGAGAAAATATTACTGAAACAGATTCCAAGCAGCAGATACCAATATTCTACTACTTTACCCTTCTACCACATCACCTTTCTGCTCCACCTTTCCACCACTCACACTTCCACTGCTCAATCAATCAATCACATTTATTTCTAAAGCCCTTTTTACATCAGCAGTTGTCACAATGTGCTTTTACAAAACACTCAGCCAAAAACCTCAGTGAACACGAAACAACAGGATTGAAGCACGGTGTCTAGGAAAAACTCCCTATGGGGGCCGGATTGTAGGAAGAAACCTAGAGAGGAACCAGGCTCAAAGGGGTGACCAGACCTCTTCTGTCTGTTATAAGAATACTATGGTTTAAGAATACTATTAATAATGAATAAATTCACGTGGGCTGTGTCCAGAGTCTGTAAAGCCTAATCCAGGTCACAAGCATGACCACTTTTGCAGGACCGGGACAGTCCATGGTGGGTTGATTACCCTTCTACTACTTCCTACTACTTCTACACCCTTTTATCACTTCACCGTCCGACAACAACACCTTTTTACAAATCCACCCTTAAACCACTTGTCCTGTGCAAGGCAACAGATCCAACTAGGCTTTATATTTAAAGCCACATTTCAAAAGCTCAATGCCAGCAGTGTGTACAAACCCAAACGTTTCAGCATTTATGGCACAATTCTGGCTTCAAGTTTTGGGTCCAATATTAGCATTTTTCACGCAGCATCATGAAATGATTTAATGGCTTTGTTGAGACTCACCATAAATGTTAGATTTGTATGTTCTGGTGACATGGTGTACTGGTCCCATGACTTGAATGGGGTAAGCACAGTAGGTTCCACTTATGCTTAAAAACCGTGACATGGGACGTGAAACTAAACACTACTGTCACCAGAGTGTGCGTACAGGGTAAGGAAATCAATGTAGTTTACTTATTTGTGTGAATAATCCCTTTAATTCCAATTTCATTAATGACTGTGTCTATTCTACTACACAACAAGATCCATTATTCACATGTTTATTATTAGCTACATAGTTGTTAATGGAAACAGTGCGTTAGTTAACAGACATGCACTAAATCCTAAATTAGGGAAAACCGAAACGTTTCTCCCTGCCCACGTAAAACAGCGGGGTAGAGGTAAGGTTCGCGTGAACGTAATGAGGGCCTCTCCCCGCAAAGCCTTTTCAGCAGAAACACGATGTGACTAGGACACCAAAGGAATAGGAGACGTGTGATTAAGCGGGTCGGGAAACTACAGGGGCTCTAGAATGCAACAGACAGTTCACAGGGCTCTGGTCAGAACACCAGGAAGAACAGGCACCAGGCAGCCTTTGTTTCCCATTAAACAGAATTAATTAAGGCATTTAAATATTGAACTGCCTTTATAATTAGAACGGGCTCTGAGACTCTTTGAAGTGAGAAGATATAAGTTATGAGGTCACACTGGCCCGTATTATGTTGCCAACCAATCCAAACATGGATGGAGATTTTTTTTTCTGGCTATGAGATGGCTAACATGAGTAATTAGACATGTGTCTTGGCCACAATCTTTTTACTGTCATTTCAATATGCTATGGGTGAATTTTTCCGCAACCCAAAACAGTGTTTATCGTGACAATTGACAAAATTACAGTCCGTTTGGATACCAATTGGGCCATTCACCCGGAATGACAAGGGAAAATGTTTCTTATAGTCGCAGTAGTGTAGCCGGGTGGCCTAGATAGTAATATATTCCGTATCCGTAGACTCCAATACAAACTGTAACTCGGATCCAGTACAGGCATACTATGAATAAAGAATGGAATATTTTTAGAATGGTTATGTTGCTATGGGCAAAAACAAACCAGAAAGCTCACTCAGAACCTTCCGCTTCTGATTCATAATAATCATTCCACCTGCCATTTGCCTATTTGCGGGGTACTGAATACAGAAGTGAGCCAAATAGGCTGCATATGTTTCACAACAAAGTTGCTCTTTCCAAATGTATCATTTCTTGATTCCTGGTTCCTTTTCACCAAGCTCCCTTGCCTGAATGTCTTTTCCTACGAGGGTTAAAGAGATGTCTGCATGTGTGCATCTGTGAGCATATGTCGCTTCGTCGTTAGACACAGGCCTTGATGCTAATCATAACCTCAGCTATACGTTATGACAGAAGGAATTCATGGATGACTCAGGTGTTCAGTGACGATAGGAATCACAGCCTGGCAAAGGGATGAGGTTACTGTCCCTGTCTCGCTACCACAGTCACTGTGACGTCACAGGAGATAAGGGAGCAGGCTATTAATAGAATCATTGGAGATATAAAGACATTTTGATTACAAAATTAAAAAAGGAACCGTTGCTCCAGCCGTCTTAGCCTCTGTTATGCAACCTGTTGCTATTTTTAAGGCGAGACTTGGTGTGCTGAAACTTATAGCACGTTGATGTCGTTGAAATAAAACCGGAATTAAATCATAAATAACTAAAATCCTCAATATTAAAGTCTGTAGATTCCGAATCCATAACATCATGATATTATCACTTACTGTCATATTTCTAAACGATAATTCCGCTATATCGGAATGTGCCCGGCATATTTGTGAGAGTCCTGGGTCTTGGCAAAGACTCAACCATTTAGTGTTCACTAATCCCTGTCTAATAAAAGTGCCACTATAGTCAACATAGTTTACCAACACCGTGGCTTCATTTCAAATTGACCCCTATTCTCAACAGCGTTTAGTGCACACCATTTTAACCAGATCTGCTCTGTATGTTGCGGTTTGTGCTGCCCCCTCCAGGCCTTTAATTGGGGTTAGTGGCGTTGCGGCACATCCAGTGCATAGTGTAAACCCGCCCAACTATTATCCAAGTCCTCTGAGGGTAGCCTTCTCCAATTCAATTGTTAAAAGAAAAATAAAACACACGAAAAAAAGGAGAAAATAAAAAACACTACAAAACTAAAATAGAAAGCAATACAAAAAGAATACAGAATAGCAGCTATCCCCTTTCTTGCGATAGTACCGTGATTCTCATTCCCCTCACCACCAGACGATGAAATATACGTCCACACTAAAGATACTACACCACTACAACACCTTCTGCTTGTCCAACCTCACGGGAGAGGCGTGATGTTGTGTAGATACCTCAGGAGGCCTCCCAGTCCAGTAACATCACTCTTTGACTTCATCCTTTTCCTGGTTGCCATGGAGCATTTGCAGGCAGCCAATGTTACAATGTTTAATCCTAGTAAAACCATCCCTGTATGCATATTTTATAACATATAGTTGTTTATAGTGGTAGAGTGTCACCCTAAATGTCAGGTCGGAGGAAGGTGAGAAAAGCGCTGTCAATATCATTTGGCTCAAGGGGACAGAGTGGGTCGTCCTTGCTTCCTTTCCATCTGTGTAGAACCCCGCAATTCATAATTCATTGGCTGATATCAAAATGGGTAGCAGATCCAAAACGTGTAGTAACCAGCCAAGCAGAGCCAAAGCCAAGAAAAGTGTGTATCCCAAACTGAGCTTTTTAAAATCAATACAATTCGGTGAACTTTTAGCTTCATGACCCGTCCCCAAGGTTTTTACTCGCCTCGATTAGGTAATAAGATTCTCACTAAATGTTACGATTATGTGGTAAAATTATACGGCTGCTTATTTTGGAGACTTTGTAGTTTTGCTGAGTGTTTACGTGTGTGTGTGTTGGTAATTGGTAAAGACTGTCTGTAGAATGTCCATATTGTTGTATTTGGTCCATTTGAAACCATTAGCTGAAGTATTTAATTAGAGTGAAACAAAAATTAAGCTACATTTTGTCCCTCTGAACCAATAAAGACATCAGCCAATGTTTCCTTACCAAAGAAACACTTACCAACCCTAGGTAATGTTGACCTTTCAGATACAAACTGTTATTTTTATGCCTTTAATCGGACAAACGCAATGCACTCAGAAGTGATGGCACACAGATGGAAGTGTGAGTTCTCTTTAAATGGAAATATGACTGTGACGAATGCACCCCTCCCCCCAACACATCTGTGTCCTGTCCTTTTGTAAAAAGGTTCTGCGGATTTGAATACCTGTTCCAATAGGTGTTTCAGTCGAACGCTGTGCAAATCCGTGAAATTTAGTACATGATTCCCTTCCGTCAACTTCTGCTTGTTGTACATCAAGCTTAATGCTTGATGTACTCACACACATGCAGATTGATGTACTTGATGTACTCACACACATGCAGATTGATGTACTTGATGTACTCACACACATGCAGATTGATGTACTTGATGTACTCACACACATGCAGATTGATGTACTTGATGTACTCACACACATGCAGATTGATGTACTTGATGTACTCACACACATGCAGGAGACAAGGTGGCAGAACAACAAACCACAGAGAAAGATCTAGTATCTAGTCAAGCCTCGGTTCAACTTGTGTGGTAAATCATTAGCAACACTTCCACTGTGCTTGACTGTCCTTACCAGTCTAACGCCCCCACGGTTGCCCCCAAACCCATCTGGACTGGCAAGAGAAATCACAAAGAGTCGGAACGTAAAGAGCAGCTGAGATATTTCCAACGGCATTTGAATCCAGCCTGGCTGGTTGGCGGGCGACTCAGCTATGGCGTGTTGAGCATTGGAGCTCCTGCATGTTTACCCTCGGTGTGTGGAGGACGCAGGACGACACTGACTTCAGCGGATGGGTGGGGATTTGTTTCTCCGGCTGGTCTCGGCTCTTGAATAATTAAATGGGTTTGGCAAGACAAGCTGGGCTCCTTCAGGAGAAAAGAGGAGAAGACAGGACGTCTTCCAACACCACAGCAGAACGTGAGGCGAATCTGAACGCAGAGAGACGTGTCCCAAGGATGGTTCACTTTTCCCTGTGTAATGTTCTGTTTTTCCCCAGACACCCCATGGTCCACAGGTCAACCAAGTGCGCTATGTAGGCGACAGGACATCATTTGAGACATTTCTAGACAGCCCTTGCTTTGTACATTACAGACAGGAGAAGAAAGTCACAGAAGCAAACAATCCCCGCTTTCAGACTTACGTTTCCCCAATGCTTTACTATAGGGTTCGATTCAGAAAAAAGCAGAATTTAGGCTGGGATTAAGGGCGGGGTTGGTCTGGTCGTCTGGTTGACAGGCTGAGTCCAGGCCATGGTCTAAGGGCTGGGCGGGTCGTCTGGTTGACAGGCTGGATCTAGGACATGATCTAAGGGCTGGGCTGGTCGTCTGGTTGACAGGCTGGATCTAGGACATGATCTAAGGGCTGGGCTGGTCGTCTGGTTGACAGGCTGGATCTAGGACATGATCTAAGGGCTGGGCTGGTCGTCTGGTTGACATGCTTGATCTAGGACATGATCTAAGGTCCGGGCTGGTCGTCTGGTTGACAGGCTGGATCTAGGACATGATCTAAGGGCTGGGCTGGTCGTCTGGTTGACAGGCTGGATCCAGGCGGGAGGCTGGTATCCTGTGTTTGTTCCTCTGCACGTATGTCAGTGTCCTCTATTTCACTCCAGTCAGCCCCAGTCCTCCCCCAGGTCATACACCTGACAGACACCTCACAGCACCTCTGTATTACTAACACACACACACACACACCACACACACTCACTGCTTTCTTTCACCATTAAGCCCCCCCCTAAAAAAAACACCAACACTGGAGGCTCGATAAATAAATCAAATGTTTAGTAAGAAAGGACGAATGGAACGAAAATACACACCGTTGTACATACAGCACACACATACACACACAGCACACACATACACACACAGCACACACATACACAGCACAGCACACACAGGGAAATGCACAGCTCTGGCAGAGCACATGTAGGACAGAACGGAGTACGGCCCAAACTTCACCCTCTTTACCTCCCCGGGGAACAGAGGACAAACACTCCGTTTGCTCTCGCAATGATTGGCTGTTGACTGGTGGCTCCTGACACTAGACATGTCAGCAATAGCCCCACAAAACAAATCCAATCAAATTAAAGAACAAAAATGTGTTTGTTTTGATTTGTTTTACCTTCAACACAAAACAGCCCTCATAAGCTCACACACACTCTGGGGTGTAGAGCACAAACAAAACCCTAAAGACAAAAGGACAAGTTCAACACTCCCATTGAGCCACGGGAAAAGCACACAATTAGCTTGTTTCCGTGAGCAGATTTCAAATCTGCGAGCTGTTCTCATTCAGTAAGATGGCATGACTCACTACACACACAGGCACAAACACACACACACAAAAGCACAACATCATTTTGAAGGGGATGTTGATTTGCCACCATTCATTATGTTGGATCCAAACATATTCTCTGCTCGTGCACCTCGGAAATGTACGTGTATTTAAAAACTCACTTCATGCATTACCATCACCACTGGAACAGACTAAACAGTGTTTTCACTCCTCCATCTCCAGATAAAGAGGTAGATAGCTGTTATCCACTCTATCGATTGCTTCGTTCAGAAATGAGAAGCTAAAAGCACATTTGTGTGTTGTTGTGTTTGTTGGTGTGTGTGTGTGTGTGTGTGAGTGTGTTTGTCTGTTTGTTTGTCTGAGCGTACGTGTGCTAAAAGCACAGTGTCAAACAATTTGTGGATTCTGGCAGTCAGAAGATAATGGTCTTTTTCTGATGAAATGGAAAAACAGGTGGGAACTGACGGGAAACGTATGAACGATGAAGCGGTTAATCTTGTCAGGTCACCTGAAGGACACAAACAGTTTTCTACTGGAGATTACAGTCAGTGGAGAAATCACAAATTACACACTATTCTACATACAGTGCACTACCTCCAACCAGGGTTCAACCAGGGTCCAACCAGGGTCCAACTAAGGTCCAACCTGGGTCCAACAAGGGAACAACCAGAGTCCGACCAGGGTCCAATCAGATTCCGAACAAGGTCCAACCAGGGTACAGTTTGGTAGGCAGAACGGGATTGTTGCATATATTATTTGGCCCTTGATTTACTAACTGCAATTTCATATAGTCTTGGTTAAACCGGTAGATAAAGATACACTTTTTTAAATTGACCACAATTGGCACAGCATGGCTAATTCCACATCTAAACAGTGCAGGTTTAGGTACAATTTATGACAATCTAGTAATTTGTTCCTGTCCCAAGCTGAGACAATTATGTATGTCTGAAATGGTCTCGACAGGCCATAAAGCCTCTGGTCTCCTCTATTTCAACATGTTCTAGACTCAATCCATCTGTCCTCTCCATTATTTCATCATGTTCTAGACTCAATCCATTTGTCCTCTCCTCTATTTCATCATGTTCTAGACTCAATCCATTTGTCCTCTCCTCTATTTCATCATGTTCTAGACTCAATCCATTTGTCCTCTCCTCTATTTCATCATGTTCTAGACTCAATCCCTCTCTCCTCTCCTCTATTTCATCATGTTCTAGACTCAATCCCTCTCTCCTCTCCT
>JACXGK010005226.1:0-34055 GCA_016801125.1 Novumbra hubbsi | reverse complement strand
AGGCTGGGTGTCTGGTGCACAAGGCTGGGTATCTGGTGCACAAGGCTGGGTGTCTGGTGCACGAGGCTGGGCACGGTCATGCCTAGGGATGTGTCAGATTCAGATGATCTGAATACGTATGTAACCCGGGACTGGCACTGAGGGACCTAGTCCAAGCCTTACTCTACCGGGCTGATGTAGACCAACAGCAGCCTTCAGACCCCCTGGATCTCTCCTGGTCCGGGACCCGGCGGCTCCAGCCCTTCCTCCCCCAGACAGGCAGGGACATCTGGGCTACGTCAGCCCTGGGTAGCCCCTGCCTGGCCCAGACAAAGATCCATACACAGCGGTGGGAGGTTGAAGGGACCGCTTTGCTTTGACGTGCGGTTTGATTGATGAAGCCAAGGCTCTGACAGATTTCCATTTTAAAGTTTTCAGCAATGAGCTTATGGCATTGAAAACTATAGTCCACACGGGTGTGTATTTGTGTGTGTGTGACAGACAGAGAGGCAGGCCACGCAGCCTAATTGCTACTCAGTTTTTTCCCTTATTGTTTCTTTTATTTAGATGTTTGAGATGTATACAGCATTTGTTGTTCATTATATTTTGACACACGGGTCTGCACATTCTATTGAATGTTTCAATAGGTTGGATTAGTTACATTCACAAGACACACACTCTATATGCTGCCAGTCTCTAAGATAAAGAAAAGCCAATATGTGGTATTACTGTACAATCTCTGAGACAGGATTTGCCTTTCATACTCAATGTTCGTCTGAACAAATCCAACATAAGTTCATGGCAATCTTTGCTGTGTATATCAAAATCTGAAAATACACTAACGTCAGAGTTTTATGTTACTCAGATCTATAATATTAATTTTTGAAAAGCCTCTCTACTGAGCATGTCAAATCACTGTTGACCACTGAAGCTGTATAAATCTGTATTGAGTGAAGATATTAACCAAGCTAAGCTCTAATGAAAGTTAGACAGCTCCAGCCTAATGCTTGTTCTCAACAGTTGATAAGCCACCCTTGAGAATGTGTATAGTATGTGTATGTCATATTTTTGGTAAGGCTTTTTCCATTGAGAATGAATTTGTGCCAGAGCAATCATCATGGTCACTGCTCTCCAAGCGCCACAGAGTCGAATCCATTTCGGCGTTGTGTAATGTTATTATTTCTCCCTCATGTGTGCACTCTCGTAACAAACACGCAGTATAACTGAATGCTTTTGTGTTGTTGCTCGTTATCACGTTATCTCAAGGCTATGGACTATGGCACGTGTCGTAGCTCCAGATGTGACCTGTTATAACCAAAATACTTACGGTTTATACATTAAACAAATCCAGTAATTTGCGATAAGCCTTCTCACAATCACAACATTTAAATAATTGAATTAATTCGTTTTTATGGTTTGTCCTCTACAGATAGCAACTTTTGTTTTTGGCTTCTGAAATGACCTAAAGGTGACACAAGGTGTTTAAAATATGTTTTCATTGTACAAAATGGCCATTGTTCATGCTGACATGTTTTTTTACACTATGTAATTTATTCCTGAAGAGAACACGCAGTTTTACTAAATCACAAACGTGTACTTCAGTGTAGAATAGACTTATTTCTATTCGCTCTGGATAAATATTAGCTACCGTAGTTCTTAGCCTGGCTTTCCATCTCTATCTACTCTAGTTTTTAGCCTGGGTTATGTAGCTCTTCCCCTAAATATGACTCTAGTACTTAGCCTGGGATATCTAGCTCTCCCCCTTAATATGACTCCATGAAATGCTTGAAAGAGATTACAAGCAGTGGGATTTTAAACCAAGTGACTAGTACCCCGGCTAATCTGTAGTATTTGTAACTACAATACAATCAAATAAAACAACAAAAAAACTTTGTAATCTGTAGGACCCTTCTTTATAAATATTGTGATCTTCAGCCAATTAGCATTCCTTGATTCAAACCAACAAGTATATATCTATCTAGCCATCTATATATATATATACATATTGCCTAGAGATAATTAGTAAGTAAAAGCAGAGGATGTGAAGAGGAGAGGGTGAGTGGATGGGAGAAGAAAAGGAGAGGAGAAGGGGAGGGGAAGGCTGGAGAAGGAGAAAAGAAGTGGTGGACAGGAGTAGAGGAGGAGAAGAGGGAGGGGAGAAAAGGGGTGAGCTGGAGGGAGGGAGGGAGTTGAGGAGAAGATATAGGAGTATAGAGGAATAAGACTGCAGCAGAAGTGCTTAAAATGCTTAATTCCTGTGCCCTCTGACCCTCTCCTTGTTATGTGACTATTGATTTTCAATACTCGCTGGATCCATACCAGCCGAATGTGTAATGCAGCAGATTTGAGAGGGTTTTTCTCCCCCCTGTATCACTTTCTCAGAGCGTCTGGCAGAGCCTGGCGGCTACAGCCCCGGAGAAGGCCTGGCGAGGAGCGCCCGGCTCCCGGCTAACGAGAGAGACGTGCCAGCCTCCTAATGAAGCTGGGTAGTAGACAAACACACTAATCACCCACACTTTGGACCACCGCTCTCCTCCCTTCCCCGTCCTCACCCTCCTGGGCCCCTCATTCTCCGGACCGTCTCTGTTTGGGGTTTCTAGACGCCACCGGTTAAACAATTACAGCGGGGCAATGCGGGTCATGTGACCACCAAGACTCTTATCCTCGTTGAATGTGCTTGGGAAGGGGATCGACTTGGGGATTCATTGAATGGAGCTCCGAGTTCAATAGCTCTTATAATGGGCTGCATTTTTCAAAAACAACACCGGACCAATTGATACGTGAAAAGTTTGTGTTTCGTGAGTGCTTAATTGTCTTTTCGTGTTGAAAAACTGTTTTATTTATTTTACACAAGCATTTAATTGACAAGCGGTGGGTAAATAATAACTTGACATCGAACATGTAAACATAAAAAATATAAATAATGCTGGTTTGTATCAGTCTCATCTTAGTGTCACTGTAGAACTACACTGTATAATACAGACACTGTAGAACTACACTGTATAATACAGACAATGTAGAACTACACTGTAGAATACAGACACTGTAGAACTACACTGTAGAATACAGACACTGTAGAACTACACTGCATAATACAGACACTGCAGAACTACACTGCATAAAACAGACACTGCAGAACTACACTGTATAATACAGACACTGCAGAACTTCACTGTATAATACAGACACTGTCGAGCTACACATAATAATACAGACACTGTAGAACTACACTGTATAATACAGACACTGCAGAACTACACTGTATAATACAGACACTGTCGAGCTACACATAATAATACAGACACTGTAGAACTACACTGTATAATACAGACAATGTAGAACTACACTGTAGAATACAGACACTGTAGAACTACACTGTAGAATACAGACACTGTAGAACTACACTGCATAATACAGACACTGCAGAACTACACTGCATAATACAGACACTGCAGAACTACACTGTATAATACAGACACTGCAGAACTACACTGTATAATACAGACACTGTCGAGCTACACATAATAATACAGACACTGTAGAACTACACTGTATAATACAGACACTGCAGAACTACAATGTATAATACAGACACAGTATAATTCAGACAGTGTACAACCACACTGTATAATACAGACACTGTATAACAACACTGTATGATACAGACACTGTATAATTACACTGTATGATACAGACACTGTATAACAACACTGTATGATACAGACATGGTCTGGCATGACAAGTCCCAGCCCAATCGGGGGTAGACAGTTTCGGTGTTGTTTGTGCCTACACACGCGTCTGTGTGTAAAATAACACACTTAAAGCCGGTCTATTTTGAAAGCATTTTCCCTCGGCAACGTGACACCCGCATGACACCCAGAACAACAGCGTCACCAAACAGGCTGGCCAAGATTGGAACAACAACGTTAGCTAATAGCATCATTAGCCTTCTCTCTGCGTGGCTTGGACGTGGCCTGCTCTGCGTTTGCACTATACGTTGACTAGCAGATTGCCTGAACAGGCTGACAGTTACTAGCAAGCTCAGCAGTGCCGGGCGAGAACTGCCATCTTCCCGTGGATTTACAGCTGCCGCTTCTGCCACTTCAATTAGTTCTATAGCGCACAGATGTTGCTTAAATGTAGCTGCTAATGATGCTGCAATAAGCCTAAGATTCATGCCATATTCACAGGCACGTAAATTTCTCAAGTGGCACAATTAAAGTGGGAATATTAGGAGGGTGTGTGAAGGAAGCTTGGCAGTCGGAAGGAACTTGGAAGGCTGTCCACCTGTTCCTCTATTGGTCGGGGTTCAAATTAAACTCGAACACCATTTTGGACAGTCGGCCAATCGGGGGGTTTGCGTGCGACATTCAGCCGTCTGAGGAAATGTGTGGCTTGTCGACATGCTAACCCCGATCTATGTAATATCTTAGGGTGAACAGTTTTGATAGATGATCGGAGATACTTTTTGTGCATTGTGCATGGACACGGGCCAAATTCAGAAATGCATTAAGTCCGGTGTTCTGGAGGACTCTCCCTTCACGTTGAGCTTGCCAGGCTGCAAGCTAGAAGCTTTTATTCTGGTAAATCTGTGGGACGTGTGCGTTTGTGTGACACGTTTTTTACAGGCACCCGCACACAGCTACAGCCAGAACAAGCCAGTTTAATGCACTCCTTTGTCAAAATGGTTTCCGAAAGTCAGAGATTGATTCACAGTGAGGGTTTGGGTGGCATTCCCTGTGTTCTTCACGTCTTTCAGCGTGAAGTCCCTCCGCGTCCTTAATGACGGCCTCTCACCTCTTTAGTGTACTTCTTATTGACCGAGGGCCATACAGGGACAGTAAAAAGGAGCAGGTTACATAGAGAATAGGCAGGTTTTGGGGACGCTTCCATTCGTGTTATGTTGTGGTACACCTCTCTTTCAATATGGCTCTGCCTCAAACTGGCCCACTGACCCGAACACTGGGGGTTTCAGGTAGCTATCTCCTTTCAGTCCAGTTCCCTGCGGGGGAGAGAAGAATAGAGTTTTTCTCAGCTGTAGGTCCGTGCCAGCGGCCGCTGCTCGGCTTTACTGGTCCGTCCAAATCTCCTCGGTTCTCAAAAAGAAAACACTGACAGAGAAAGAGGAGCCGCATGTTAACAACGCAGCGTTGAGTGTGGAATAGTGCGGTAGTTTGGTTTACTGAGCAGTTGAATTGACTGTGTATCTGCCACACATCGGGGATTTACATTCGAGTCGTTCAGCAGACACTCTTACCTAGAGCCACTGACTGCCAGTTCCCTGTGTTAAACAACTAACACATCCCAGTCGTAGTACATAAAAATACTAAGAGTGTTCTCAATAAAGAGGCATAAAGTCGGTGCTGGTAGGTAAAGACCGCCGCAGCCACTTAATCAGAATCTGCTTAGTCACAATTCCCACAAAAAAATGTATTAATGGGTCGTGTGGCTCATTTTCTTCTCTCCCCATAATGCACGGTGAAACCAGGTGTGTTGTCTGACTGGCTGGCTGGATTCGTGTGGTGTAGTCTGTACGATTCCAAAACCCGGTACAGCGTGTCTTTAATGTCCCGTTACACGTGATTCATCACAAAACAGGTGTACCAGCTAGGCAGATGAGCCTTGATGTCAGGGATGTTTTACAGCCGAATCAGCACAAACCTGTCCTTGCACATCATCACGCGAGCATCACACTCTAAAGTGCACCATCTGTCTTTTACTACAAAGACACCCACCCACAGTCTGATGAAGTCTGACACCAACACGGTATCTTAATTTGACACCCGCGCTTTTGCGGGAGTTTTCTTCCTTCTACGGAGGAAACGCAAACGTGTTGTAAATACGAAAGGCTTTCGTTGGTTTTGTTTGTCATTTCCATTTGAAACTGTCCGACTCAATACCTAAAATGTATTGACTCCTGAAGACCGTTATATAAATATGCTATAATAACTATCGGGAACATCCTGTGGTTTGAAATTCCCCTCAAATTTAGATACAACACCTGTCTACTGTCTTCCCGAGTAGGAGGTGCAAGAACACAGTTACCACGGTGACAAGGACATCACGAGGCATAGATTTTCACTCAGAGGTATAAGAGGCAGGTCAGCGACCAAAAGTTTGCCTGTTTAAATCCTGAGTTCTCTTTTTCTTAGTAATGCTACAGCAGTAGGAGCTGTATGGCAAGATCCCAACAGAGCTGAAACGAAGTGAGCAGACTAGATTCACAGCCTTCTTTTACAGTAAGCCACTACTGCATCCTCACTGGTTACAACGAGTATTAAAGGTTAATCTCTCTATTGTGATTCATTGTCACTTTAACATTTATATTCAGCTTAGTGCCCCCAGATTCCTCTTTTTTTCTGGGTCTTTAAGCTTCTCATGGCTATCTGCTCCAGCTACATGACTTATTATCTCTTCAATATTAAATTCACTGAATCAGGGAGTGTGACGTAGCCGCTAACATCTCTAAATGTTCTCTGCGATCCGTCACCATCCAACGCCGTGGTTGCGAGGTCCAAAACCGAACCCCGTTCCACCCGTCGAGTGCACTTGCTAGCCCCGAGCCCTTTCAATGGGTTCCCGGTCAAACGTAGTGTACGTACGAGGAATAGGGTGCCGTTTGTGAGTGCAGGCAGCCCGTGTCTGGGCTAGAAGCCGTCAGGAGTTATTTATTCAGTGAGCAGTAGAGATAGTGCTAAGCCTCTTTGCACCGCAGGCTCTGGGGCTCAGGGAGGTCGACGCAGCACAGCTCAGGTGTCGCGGTATTCATAGCAAACCTGGGCCGTACCGAATCTCCCGCGCGGAGGTGAGGCCATTACAATGTGCGCATGATAAGTCCAGGCCCGGCGCCACGGGGGGGGCAAGAGAAGGCTGTGCCCCACTACCCCACCCAATAGGGGTTCCCCGTAAACACCGCCAATTAGATATGCCCCCTCATTTATGAACAATTTCCCCCTCACTCATTTCATCCGGCTGGGGGGGCCTGGTTAAGTCAATTTGCCTCCATGTCACCGTAGCGAGTCGGCGCGTGTTAGTGTGAATACGACGGGCTGAATACCGCCGGTGTTATTCACCTTGCTTGACAGGAACGACCAGACAAATGTCGAGGTGAATGAGACAGGTGTGAGGACACAGTGTGACAACGTGGCGATATTTCGCCGCTGGTACAAAACGGCAACAATCGCAGCGGTGATCTGTGGTTTGTATTTCTCTGAGTGTCCATTTGATGCCAAGGACCTCGGTAATGTGTAAGTTGTAAAATCGGAAATGTTTAGGACAGGTTTTCTGTGCTATTCATATATTTCTTCCGTAGTGTTTATGTCACTTTGTCTTTAGTCTTTAAATCATTTTGGCAAGTAATATTGATGTAATAATGTTGGTATTATCTGTAGTATGTGTGTTATTTTTTTTGTAATTCTGCTGTTAAAATGTCTGTAGTATTTATGTCATATCGCCTGGAAACCCGAAGGTTGAGCACATTTCCAAATATATACGCCAACACCTATAGTAATAAACGTTGCAGGCTTTTGTTGGACACTACTGATAACAGTGGCGCTGTCGAGCCAAAATGATTCTCCCGAAAATGGTGTACTATGTCTGTGCAGATATTTGACGTGTGAAATTAAAAACCACACACCTTCAAACTTGGTATGTCAAGGCTGAGTGAGGTATTATAGTAATTCTGCTTTCAGATCATGAACACATGAGCAACATATTGCACTTCCGGCCCAAAATCCGGGGTTGTTGTTTGTTATTTGTATTCGCTCCCGGCAGCATGTTTCAATAGGAGCTATCCAAGTAGTCATTATCAGGCTTCCATTAGAATATTATTTTACCCTTTTTCAGAATGGCCCCACGTGTGTCCTGACCATTGGTCGTCCTTTTGGCTGTCAAAAAAGTGTTGTGGCAAGTAATCTATTGACGACAAATCAGGAGGCGGGCTGATTCTCACAACGATTGCAACATTGATTGAACTAATGAATCATATCATTCCGCCAATTACCCAGCGAGGACAGACTAACAATGAGCTGTTGGAGGTCAATCACCTGTTTGTCTGAAGGATAAGCAGTGTCACGCCCCCCCCCCCCCACCACTGTCAGTGTACAATATACAGTACACGAGAAGCTAGAGACAGGAAACGGACAAGACGGGAAATGTGTGTTTTAACTGGCCAATGTGAACATTATTTGTTTTACTTGCTTTTCTGATAATTCTCCAACTGTTTATGATCTGGTCCCGTCACCCGGGCTACCGTTACACATAACTAAACCACAAACTATCAAATGCTTACTGAATGTCATAATATCAATGTCAATCAAAGAAATGGAAAACACTCGTTATTAACAAATTCTAATCGTTGTCCTGTATCATCGTTTTTAATGTGATCGTTAAATATTTACAAATCCTCAGTCAATACCGGCTCATAACCCTGCAGTGGCTGAAGTCAGGGTGTGTTCATTTAAACGCGCTGCACTCTGAGGTCAAGTCAAAGGTCAGAGGGCAGGGTCACGCGATTAAAGGCAAGCGAGGCAAGCTGAAGGCGGAGGGCATCTGTCGTCATCATTATTACCACAATCATTTCTGCAGTGTTGGCAATCCCCCCACTACACACACGCACACACACACACACCATTACCACCAATACCATCAGCCCGAACTTCCAGTGAGGCGAGATAATATTGATGTAAACTTTGTTTCCCTCATGTATACCCTACTGGCTTGAGCACCACTTCTAGTATCGTTATATATCAAAGGAGCCCCTTTTTCAATATCAGAAGAGCGTGCCGTAAATCACACCCGCAGAGAAATCTCTAAGGAAAATAGTCACTTGTAGTAATGCTGCCTTTTGTTGCACGGATGCAAGTGTCTCCCATTCCACAGAAAATAGATCCGTAATGGTGCAAGGAATCACTCTGCCAAGAAGCCACAGAAAACAAGACACGGTTGTGATCAATGTAAATATGTTATTTCATACTAAAATTGTATACTTACAGTATTAGTCAGGGCTGAGAGTAGTAAAAAGGGTTTAATATTCACCACCACGTTGTGGCACTAACATTATTTGAACCCACCACGTTGTGGCTCTAACATTATTTGAACCCACCACGTTGTGGTTCTAACATTATTTGAACCCACCACGTTGTGGCTCTAACGTTATTTGACCCCAACACGTATTGTCACCAATATTATTTGAACCCACAACGTTGTGGCTCTAACATTATTTGACCCTTTCGCATTGTTATTACTTCTAATGTTATAATAACACAATTAACCAGCCTGGAATTACATGTTGTTGCCACTGTGTGACTCTTGTCAATACGGGAAAAATCTGATTAATAGATCAGTTAATACAATTATAAATCTGTTTACTAGAAACATTAATATGAAATCTGTGTATGTTGATGAACTAAGTTGTCTAATGTTGAACAAAGTTTTTCAAGCAATATGCTGAAATATTTTATATATGTACTTTGTGTACGTTAAATACACAGGCTTAATCTTCCCGACGCATCACGTAGATGCTTATTTCGACATCAGCAATATATAATTGAAGTAACTTTATTAAATAATATTTTTTCCCACAGAACTCTTTCACCCTAAAACAATGATTGCCAGCTTAACATATACATCCCCAACAGGATGAAATGGTAAAATAAAAACATATTGTAAACAGTTTTTAAATTTAACAAAAGTTTGTTAACTTTTGTAGCAACTATTCAATCGCTAAGATAACATTTTGAGATAACATGATGTGGGGTGAAAATATTTAAATGAGACATTTCTGGATTGTATAAGTGCTTACCGTAGCACTAAAACGTGCCAGTTGTAAAACCCAAATGTGTGGACAAAAGTCTTTTGTATCGGCGAATGGAGAACATTTGGCCCGGTTCACTTTATCAGGGCAGCTTTGATTCCTCTCGCTTCCTTTCTTTTAAGAGTGCGATCCCTTCCCCCGCATTCCGGATTCATGGCATAATCTTTGTTTTTACAGTCCCAACTGTCGGTTCCCATGGCAATCTCCATGTACGTCCAATGACTGTCTCCCAAATCCCAGAGTCCCAGGGTGAGTTCCAAATATCCACCCTGTCCCCTCGCGAGGTCCTGGTCAGATGTGCTGCTCGCCGTAGGGAAAATAGTGGGCCATTTGGGACCTGACGGTAACAGTACACCAGTTGTTCCCAGAGCCGCCTGGACCTAGTGAGAGAGACACCACAGGGCACCGGCTAATCACACAGTCTATGACCCCATTTATACCTGGTTTCAACATGCGTCCTTGGTCCGGGTTTTGTCCACATCAGGATCGCTCCAACGTATTTATACGGGTGTAAGATATTACGGTCCAATCTCATCTGATCGGGTAATGGCATATCAGGATGAAGGACGCATCATAGAAGCAGGGTTTTCGCAGGGCTGCTTGCTTTACAATTGTGTCTGTGGGCAAGCATCTCTGAGTTGGGAGAATGGATAGGGGTTCAATACGTTCCTTGCCACTGATCATCAGATCTTAAGCTAATGTTTTTGACTACACAAATGCTTTTACTATTAAAATGAAAATGTTATCTACTTGGTGATACGTAAACACACACATTCAAACTTGAAAATGGTCTTAAACCCAAATGGTCACCATCACATTATAAAGTGTTTTAGTGTTAGACGTTTCATGGCAACGCTTGGGAAGCAGCATCGACAGGCAACTGGAAATCAATATTTTACAAAAACATTATATTTCAGAGACACAGGGGCAGCTGTTTCAAATACTCTATCCATCCATTGCGCTTCTGTCAATTGTGAGTCAAAGACTTGTACAGCAGAATAAACCGGGTGTGTGTGAGTCTGTGTGTGCGTGCGTTTGTGTTTGCGGATATATGCGAGCATTTATAAAAGTCTGTGTGTTTTGTTATCTTTCAGTGGATCGTCCAAAACTGACATTTCAAAAGTAGAAACCGAAGCACCAGGGGTCGTATTCAGACATTCAGGTGTGGTTCTTTGGCGTATCGACGAGTCACCTATCAGTTTCCCTCATTATCACACTTGCCTGCTTGGTCCCAACCAGGGCAATGTGCCATAATCAGCTGCCAATCAGCAACTCTGTCTCTCTGCATTCTCGTAATTGTTCAGTTGAAATGGACGCAAACAACGTTGGCTTGATGAGAAATTGACATTTTTTGACCTGCTTTCCAAGAGCTCTTAGAGAAACAGATAAGATGTGGGGGGTTGTTTTAAAGGAGGGGTCTGGCCTCTTCAGGCCTTTATATCCTGCCTCCTGACTCTGTTGATGAGTATAGATTTCACAAAGGCCTCTTTCAGCATTGGAGCTATGAACGATACCACCCCCTATAGACAAAGGATCACCTTGCCCTTTAAATACATTGATTCTGGATGAATATCCTTTATCTGCATGAACTTGGCTAAAAAGTCAGAAATAGCCTCTGTCCAGAAAATAATGATGAATAATATAAATAATAGTATAAAACTATCTGAATCATTTTTATTTTGCTGTCCTGGGGACACAGTTTGTGCTCCAGGTGCAATATTGTTTGGTTCCAGATTGAAGGTTTTCTGGTACTCTTAAGAAAAGGATTTACCAGTAACGATATGACTCTACCCAAACCCAAAAGGATTCTACCCAGAGGCAAAATGGTTTACATAAACACGTTAATTATATAACTAGGCAACTAACGTTTATCCAAAGTGACTTACTGTTAATAAATCTATCTGAAGATATCTAGAAGGAACAACCAAGCAATTCCGTTCTACACCATAGGGTAGTAGCTAGCAAGGTTGGTGCTACAAGGATGAGAAGATCAAATAATAAACATTTTGAGCATTCCTACGCAAAGGCAAAGTGGAGTTCTAATTTCTTTTTATGAAACTAAAAAGTGTTGATCTGGAACTTGTACCAAACAGTTGATTTTGTCATGCATAATTTTTTGGCTATGTCCCTGATTGATTCATTCTGATTTATCTGCCTCTAGATGGCCAGCTGGTTTTGCTTTGATGCTTCTTTGGTCCTGACACCAGCAACAGACTGCAAATGCAAATGAGAATTCTAGAATAAAGACTAGACATTGACGACCCTCTTAAGCAGACACCAATGCTGAAAAACAAACAAACCAGCTTGAAAAGAAACAGCAGCGATGCAAATTGTCCAAACACTTAGCGTTCTAATAGAAGGGAAAACCATGTACAAAACGGACTGATATGGATGAAGCAGCATAATCCCGTTGTCATTGTTTCATTTCAAATGATAAGTGCTTGAATGGTCATTTATAAAGAAAGCACATTTTTCCAACAAATCAACTTCATCATGAAGCAGGACAATGATCACAAACACATTGGAATACCTACCACGTTTTTCAGAACCAACAATTTTTAAGTTCTTGACTGGAAAAGTCAATTACCCAAACTAAATTCAGTTAGGAGTTGCTGAAGACAATATGATAGGCACAAATGGCCCAGAAAGGGATGCCACAAGCCTGGCAGAGAACAACCGGGGGAAGATCCTCAACATCTGTCAATACCATCTGTCGATATGTCAATGGGTCTCAGACTTCTGGCCGTCATTGATGTACTTGCTGCCTTTCGATATGGTTCATCTGATATTGATAAAAAATAAACTCAAAATAAGGCTAACAGACGTTCAGTGTCATTTCAAATTCAAAAGAATATAATGCAGAGACAAATAAAAAGTAATCTTGGATCTCAGATATGGTGGAAACGCCGTCCCTGGCCTAACCTCAAAAGATTCACTACACGCCCGTACCCCTAAGCGCTTCTAAAGATCTCGGAGGATTGGATAGGTGTCAGCAAAAAGGCAAAAGGAAAAGAACGTTGAACTGAAATGCACCAGCTAATGAATTGTTGTCTCTCACAATGACCTGGGACCTGCAATCTACCATTGTCGCTTTATTGTACTGGATGTTATGGAGCAGGTTACAGTTGAGGAGGCGTGTACCTTAAAGGGACTGGTAAATAGGTTGGTACCCGTGAGTCTAACGACGTGTAGCAACGGCCCGTTGTGAAATAAAAGGTCACGGCGACGAGTTTTGCGGAAGACGCTGGAAATAAAGCGAACGGCAGTGTTGTAAATGACATCACATTTGCTGAGGAGATTTTTCGGAGCAGGTGTACATGGGCGGGCAGGAGGGGCATCTTCACAAAGGTATGCCTGGCAGCGTGGGTGAGGGGGGGTGAGGGGTTCAGGTGGATCTCAGACTATACGGAGGTGGGAGACAAGGACATCGACGGACAGAGACTAGTGCCGCCATATGCCGAGATATTTGAAAAACGCTGGACACAGTCTAATTGTCCAATACTCACACCCATTAGGTGTGAGTATTGTTGAAGGAGAGTCATGTCCGAAGGCTTTCATTCGGTGCATCCTCTCTCCTGCTAAATGAAAGAGTTCGGGTGAGGATGAGGAAAGAGGATGGACACACACACACAAATCAATGGAGACTTCAAAATGTAATTTTGTTCGATTTTTATTAACCTTAATCCTTAAACATTAACCTAACCCTAACGCTTTAAGATAACGATAATATTACTAACCTTACAACCCTAACACTTCCCCCTATTATCATCCGTTACCCCAGTCTGACCTTTACCCTTTAACCTATGCCGGAAATAGTTTATTTTACTCTGCGTCAAATTGCTCTGGTTTTGCTATCGTTGCCGGGATTTGTACTCTCACATTTTGTTTACCAGGGGCACATACCTGCACAATTATTCAAGAAATACACTGCTGTAGTTGTGGTTGTTTGTGACAGGCCATGCAATTGCGTTAACTAATGATATGCTTATCAATAAATAATCGTTTGAACAAATACAGTAATGCTATAAATTATAGAGGTTGACAAAAAGATGTAAATACTTGGCTGATAAGCTTGACAAAGGAACATGAAATCTTCACGTTTCGTGTGACACCTTTGATTATTTAAATGTTTTCTTATTGCTATGTTGGGTTATGGTCACATTGTGCCTATCCAGATTTTTATTCCTTTAACTAATCCTTTTCAAATGTTACTTTATTTTATAACGTTTACACCGATGTCATATAAAGACCCCTTTTTTGCCTAAAGACATGTATGCAATGCAAACACTGTTAAAGCATCACATAAAATGGTCCCTATCCAACGTTTGCATCATCTCATATGTGCATGCTTTTGGTTAGGGCAGTTAGTGGATGCTAAAGAAGGTTGGAGAGAACCTTCAAATTGGTGTTTTTGAGGTCACTGTACTGTAAATTCTATAGCATCTCATATCTATGTGTTTACTTGTTACCTATGCAATCTGGGGGGCATACACTAAAATCGCAAGGAAGGCTTTTATTGCTCATTGTCCACAGACATTTGTGTACAATAATCTCGCTTGTGAAACCGTCAACTAGCATTTACAGTAGCTTTTTCCTGTACGCCTCCTGCTCTTGTTCTTCAGGGATCAGTGATTTGACCATGGAGGCTCCGCCCCCATCCCCTACCCCAGGGACACTCATTCACCGCAGTGGAAGACGAATTCCACGCGTCACCATCCCACCCCAAAAATACCACCCGGCTGTACGCGGAGCTCCTCACTGATGCCAACCGAGTGGCAGTCGGAGCAAGGCCGATATGTCCCCCGACATGCTAACCGATACAGGCTGATGATGTTAGATGACAGATGAGCAGCGGCAACAGTGGTGAGCAAACATGGACGAAAGACCGGTTGGCATTCATTCCCAACTGCCATTGAAATGTTTACTGTGACTTTTCTTCTATATCAACGCGGTTCATAAAAACCAAACACCAGATTTCAGGAGGTGAAACTACACCTGTCACACAGTACCCCAGACCAGTCAAGGAGTTGTTGTAGGTTTTTATAAAGTACCCAAGACCAGTTGTATGTTTTTTGTACAGTCTTAAATACCAGATAGAAGTGAGCCACAGAGCAAACTGAACTGCCATAACGGTGACATACAGTGTAATTCTAATTTAACACTGTTGTCTATTCAATGAAAGCAATAAAGCATCAATGGTGGTGGAATATTTGGATGACAGACTTACAGGAATGTTGAAACAGTAATGGATTAGCTTTGTGTTGTAATGCTGCTTTACAAAGCCTGGGTTCCCAGGCTGTTTCACAAAGCCTGGGTTCCCAGGCTGTTTCACTGACATGGCTGTGGTTTGGCAATTAGACATGGTGTTGAATGATTGTCATGCCGCTACCCAAAGACATCATAGATATGGAAAATGCTAAAAGAACTAGGATTACCAGGAGAAATTGTTCACAGACAAGAAATACTTTAATTAAATATTGTGTAAAATGAACATCTTTATACAGTTATAGGTGAAAATGTGGACATGAAACAAAACAATAAAAATACACAAAACAAAAATAATATTCTTCCCTTACAGAAATGGGGACCATTTAGTGAGATCCTCAAACTGAAGTCAACTATGCGATGAAAGCATGGCCTGATTAGCAAGGAAAAAAAAACATGAACCAAATTGCAGAAATGATGAAATTCACAAATGTTTTAAATGTAACCTTGCGTCTCTCTACTATCAAGGTGACTTCTCAGCCTTCTCTTAACCAAGCTTTGTTGGGTCACCACAAAGCAATATACATTGCACATTCATCAACTTCTTCCTACAGCTGCCGTATGTCGCGCTTCCCTCACCGAAAAAGAAGAAAAACGCGTTTTTCAGTTTGTCTAAGGGGAAGTGCTTTAGGCCCTGCCCTCCCCAGTCCAAGATAATCCTGCTTCCACTTTGCTTAACATATGCATTTTTTTTTTCTTTTCAGGTAACAAAGTGTTAAGTGCAAAGTAAGATATAAAAAAATGAAATCCTTCATAGAGACATTGGTGTGTTGTCGGTTGATATGGCACAACCAGGAAAATCGATAGCGTGAACGAAGATGATGGACAATTGAATTCTGCTACAGTACGATGCTACAATATTTCATGGAGTGATTGTAAAATGCCATGTACAATATAACGCAACTTTTATCCAGTCTCGTGATACAGCATATCTTACAAAATCTCGACCTTTTTTTAACATCTCTTCAGATTTTCACACGAACGTGAGGGAGGTAAGCCAAATACAAAAAAAAAAAACATGAAATGACAAAATAGTCAAAAGAGGAAGGGGTCACAATACTTTTTTTATTTTTAGTAAAAAATGTTTGTGCTTTTTACACCATATATCATCTTCATGGAGTAGTGATTGGCATTGTGGTGTGGTATGACGTCATCGGCCCATAGGAAACGCTGAGATACGAGGGCTATGTTCGAGATTGAAAACGTTCTGGAACGTTGCAGTTTGTAATGCCACAAACAGCGCCATTTCTCGTACTACGTGTCCACGTTGCCTGTTCCACTGTACACAGCATTTCTATTGGAACGTTCCGGAATGTTGCCTCCTGCTGATCACACCCCGGGCTTCAAAAGAGCTTTTCTGGCAGAGTATAATAAACAACAGTGATTTTTAATGTCTGTTTTTAATTCCAGATTCGATGGTTTTTGATGTGTGGTATTGTTCCCTGTTTTTAGACAGTTGAGCTAAATGGTATGGGGTAGCAGGTAAAAATGACTTTTTACATTCTACAAAACAAAATGTACAACCACAAATTGAATCCTCCCCCAGAGGGGCGGGGCGGCTGGACATGCACATTTTCTACAATTATTACCATTACAGCCATGTGTCACAAACAAGTTATTTGACTATACAACGAACAGCATTATTCCAAAAAAAGTATTTTTGTTTTACATAACTTAGAAATTAATACAAAAATAAACAATGAGCTTTGTCTGTTATTCTCAAAATAACAAAACAATGAACCAAACCGAATGAACTACTTTGACAAAACAAAATGTAATTTCGGGATACAAATGAAATTGCAATTCATCTATTGTCACGATAAAAACCAACGGAGACATTCTAATGAGGGCAATGGTTCTTGGCTTCATGTTCTGTGCTTCATCACAATATCTGGCCATGACAAACAATATGTACGAGATCAAATTAAATGATTGAAAGCAATTTACAAAATTCCGAAGATAAATACAATATTTATAATGGATATGTTACAAAAAATTCCCTTAGTGACCGCAAGTGTTTATGTGAAAGTGTTACAAGTTACCCCTTACCGTTTTTATAAGGAATAAAACTCTGTACTAAATATTTAAGTGGATCTGGAAAATTCAAGACAAGTGTATAAATATTTAGCTACAACTTTGGCAAAATCACAAAAGTCTACAATTGTATAACCACATACAAAACACATCAGGGAATAGGGAGCTAGAAGTAAATGGACAACGTTCTGGTACAAGAAACATAGACTTCACAGTAGCATAAGAATGCAATATAATACAGTGCTAGCAAAAAGGTTGAAAAACATTGCAGATCACACTTGCTTAACAGGAAGCTCTAGCAGTGGAAGTATTTTCTTTTTACCAACAGACAGTAGCTTTTCATCTCTGTTAGTGTGCTTGTTGAAGGCAAGAGAAGAATTTTTGCAATATCAAAGTTACAATTTCTACCTACAATAAGTTACAAAGTTCATTTTTTAGATGAAGTAAGCATGATTTATTCCCTTTGCCAGCCCCCCACCCCAAGAGTTTTCTTATTTACTTCTTCATGTTAATGTTTGTTTTTAAAATCATATCATTCATATTATTTCCAGTTTTAATGCTTCACATTGTCTTGGCCCCCTTTTCTCTTACCACAAATTATAAACAAAAGGAAAAATATAAAAAAATGAATTGACATTATATAGATGTACAATTGTTGTGTAAAGAGAAACATATTCTGAGGCTTCGTAATCAGTGTTTTTCATCAAATGACGCATCCACAAAGTTTCTCCCAAATACATTGCAAGAACTAGACATAGCCAAGATCAAACCAGACACATTTATACAAAATAGGCATTTTTCTTCCTTTTTTCTTCAAGACTGAGAAATGTGAAAATATGACAAGAAATTCAGTCAATAAAATTAAATTGTTCATGACAAAGCTGCTTACATGTCACAATTCATATTTGTTTGAATAAAACCTTTGAAACAAAGTCTTTTTCTCTCTCTCTGAATAACAGAATTATTTGTTGATTTTATTCTTGATTGCTGACACAGACTCAAGCTGAATCTTCCGGAGGTTCTGAACAAGTCCCCTGCAGTCCCTTTGTGATTGGTGCTTGTTCAGGAAGAGGAAGTGCAATTTACATTGGAGGGACTACCAGCCCGGACATTGCTAGAAAAGAAAAAAGAAAAACCATGTTAACATTCGAGTCCGGTTCCTATAGTACTGTAATGTAAAGCACGAACCATGTCAACATATAGACAGGAACAAGAAACGCGTCTCTCTGCAGCTCATAAAAGCAAAAAGAGCTTGTAAGATGGCAGCCGGGAGGATGTTTGTGTGTGCGGGTGAGAGGGGTCCAGGGGCGGTGGGGGTGGGGGGGGAGGGGGTTGGCGGAGGGAATGCGGGAGGACTGAGTGAAATGTGCTTTTCTAACAAGACATGGGAGAAAGACTTCACTTTTTAAAGAGGAGCTTTCTGACATTTTCAGGAAAAAGCATCCTATCTTCCCACATGTGTGATATTTCTTTTAGCGTTTTGTTAATGGCAAACAGAGGCCTGGCGTCCCATGAGGCAGAGCGTGCTGACAGCTGAGAAACAACATGGTCACTTCTGCTAACGTCAGATTCCCTACCCATGACTCCCCCCGTCCCCCCTGCACCAAAACCAGTCAGGGACCAGACACTTCTCAGGTTCCCTTAGATGGAAACCCGTCGTTTGTTTTTGAAGCCAACATTTCTGGAAAGACTTTCACCACACATCCAGTCTACACTCTTTAAATCTCATTATTAATTTTTTTCCCCCAAGTCTTATCATGATACCTTTTTACGCCAGCATCAAGTCCTGCCATAATAAGGTTTTTAGGTTTTATCACCTACACGTCCGCTGGATACAAAAACCCTTGAGTTTGGACGCAATGATAAGAGTTAAATCACTTAGATTTGGCTTATTTTCCATTCTCGTCACGTTCATTCCGCGTCATGAACGTCTACGTAGTGAATCGCTAGTTTTCAGGCGCTACGAGGAGATTCAGAAAGAGATGAGCTGCCAGAAGTAAGAAGATTGATGCACTTGTTCCTTCCTCTCGCGTGAACAATTAGGCACTCCTATCTCTCCAGTGCTTTGGACTTATTTGTAGTGTCATGGTTGGGATGCTTTTAAGTTTGCAAGTTGCTCTTGATGACATGGCATTCCTCATTAATTTCTGCAAGCCACATATTAATAAGTGTAGGCATGTAGCACCATGAACTTTAATTTCCCAGTTCATTAGTCCCCACACTATTAATATTGGATGCACACACACCACGCCTAAAACACGTTCTCAAAGCAAACAAGTCAGCCTCGAAATAGAGGGAAAAATAAAGCCAAAAATAACACTTTAATTCGAACCAGTTGATGCAGATTTGTTTCCTTGCACAATGACCCTTCCTGTATTTCCACGGAGTCTTCAGTCTTTCTCATTAAAGTAAGGATATATTCAGATTGCATTTCTCTCGCGTAGCGCTGAACTCACCAAGTCCTTTGCAAATGTCTCGGTGTTAAAGTGCACCAATGGCAAAACACCCGGAATAAAATCTTTATGCTTCTGGCCTTTAAGTGGCTCCATTTTTGTAACTACAACCGAAAAACATGAATGTTTAACCAAGTACAATACTCAAATACCTAAATCAGTGGGAAGTTTGACGCGCGATGCGTTCCAAGGGCCGCGAACGTCCTGATCTCTAATCCCGCCTGCATTAGAATACCATGCTGGAGTGCTTGTCGGAGTTATGCCGAGTCTATTCACCAAGGACTGGAATTGGCCCACTAGGGTTAGTGGAAGGGGGAGGAATGAGGGGTGGGGAGGGAGGGGGGGGGGGTTGAGGTGGTGAATATTAATGCATATTATGTTCCAATTCAGATTGAATGTAAAAGAGGGCTGGATCCAGGGGTTACGGTGAATAATGCATGAGTTAAGTAGATACGGCACTTAACCCGTTTGTTTACCACTGAAGCGCGTCGTTTTGGATTCCACCACATTGACAGATGGTTTTCAGGTGTGTCATATTGGGACATATCTACTGAACGAGCGGATCCAACGCAAATAACACAGGGTGGTGGTGGAGTGGTGTGGGTGGTGTGGGTGTGGGTGTGGGGGGGGCAAAACCCCCCAAGAGGCTCTTAAGTCCCCTCAATCATTAATGGTCAGATAAATAAATAAACAAATGAATAAATAAACAAACAAACTCACGCATGCACAAGGCGTACATGCATGCATAACGTGGCCATCGATCCGTTCGCCCCTGCCCGCGCCGCCAAGCCACGCCCCAAACCCCCCCCCCCCCCGCGACAGGGCCACGCCAGCCCGTCCACGGACATATCGTCGCCGTGTCAACATCGCCCTCGCGCCAACCTAGCCCCGGGCGGGGGAGGGGGGCTTGAGGGGCACCGGGCCACTGGCCGTGGGCTTTGGGTCGGGCTGAGGGGAGGCGCCAGCGGGCCGAAGGGTCAGAACAGAAGGAGGACAGGAGGACCTGGGTGGGCACCGGTAAAGGAGGGAGGTGGCTCACCTTGAAGTCCATTGCCATTTGCACTGGTGCAAGAAGGAGGTGGAGACGCTTGGGGCCTTACAACAGGGGCAAAGGCGCTCTTTTGTTTCACTGCAGAGATGACATTGGCAGGTGAGAATGAGAAAATGCCGTGTGTACCGCTACAGTTTGAAGAGAGGCTGACCGAAGAGGCTGCCATCGTAGGGCTTGACGGCACTACTGCAATAAAGCAAAAATAATCACCACTCAGAGAGGAGTTTCACCACGGCACAGATTAGTCAAAAGGAGAAAAAAAATCACGATTTTTTAATTTTTGTTATTGTTTGATCGATTAATCGGGCCTTGCCTCTTTTTTTTTTTCAAATCAAAAATGTGTGTGTGTGTGTTCGTGTAAAGAAATCAGATGAAATCAGGATGATTGTGATCGAGGGCGGGGGGGGGAGAAAAAAATGGTCAGAATTTGGATGGATTGTCGACAAGTATTAAGATGTAGATACGTAAGAAACCAAATCGTAATCACAACGAAATGTTTTCAAAATCATATTTGGAGTGGGATTGAGATGAGAAATGTTCTGCCTCAGCCATTCTGGATAACAGGCATCTGAGAAGTTGACTCTTGATTTTGTGGGAAATCAGACGAAAAAGTTTGGTTCTATAATTTTGGTTTGCGTCTTTTTAGGGAGGGTGGGGTTGTTGGCGGGGGGGTTGGGGGGGGGGTGCACCATGCCATTTTATTATAATTTCCATTTGTTAGATTTTTGTTCTGTAATTACATGAGCCTGATTGTTGATTTTCAAAGATGTGTCTCGGGTGTTCAGCCTCCAAAGTCACCCCTCCTTTTATCCAGTAGCACACATTCCAAAATAATAAAAACAGAACCAAAATCATAACCACGACACAGGAGGGTGTAAACCGAAAAGAACATCACAAGTGGAAAAAGAAAAGAAAAAAAGAACACCTCAAAAAATCCACAAGAAAACAAAGCCGCTCACAATATTACACTGGGTGACGTGGAATTAACGGGGAGCTCGTTACCTTGATACTTACTGCCGTAGGGGGAGTTGGCAGAAGAGCCGTTGAGGAACCCTGGAGAGCTGGGAACCCCCAGGTTGGACATGGCGTTGCCGTAGCCGTTCATGCTGTTGCTGACGGTGTTGTAGTTCGACTGCTGCGGGGTGCTGCTGGGGACGTAGCCACGGGGAGACACGCTGCTGGTCTGACGGCTGTATCCTACTGTGGAGAAGGCGAGACATCCGTCAGAGGGGCAGGCGCCCACGTCTGGCTATGTCACAGAAAGACAAGCGTTGTCTGGCGGCACGCGCCCCTGTTCCCTACGCAGACCCCTGTTCCCTACGCAGACCCCTGTTCCCTACGCAGACCCCTGTTCCCTACGCAGACCCCTGTTACCTACACAGACCCCTGTTCCCTACGCAGACCCCTGTTCCCTACGCAGACCCCTGTTCCCTACGCAGACCCCTGTTCCCTACGCAGACCCCTGTTCCCTACGCAGACCCCTGTTCCCTACGCAGACCCCTGTTACCTACGCAGACCCCTGTTACCTACACAGACCCCTGTTCCCTACACAGACCCCTGTTCCCTACACAGACCCCTGTTCCCTACGGAGACCCCTGGGGGGGCAGGTCAAATGTAGGCAACCTATGTAGGGAAGGGTACCATTCTGGACAATGGAGGAAAGCCTGACGCTGAGTTTGATTGGGTCAGTTAAATTGCACTGCAACCCAGTGCCCACAGACCCAGTAATAAACATGGCGAGTGTTGCCGTGTCTGTCCTCACCGGAGATCCCTTGACCCGGCTCGCGGCCACAGCCTCCTATCCAGCCCCCCATGACGTGGTGTCCGTGCCGGGGAGGGGGGCGGGCTGAGAGCCCCATACAGCCCTGACCTCAGCCGCCGCAGCGAAGAACAGATGTAAAGCCACTATCAGCCCGCGTTGCCACGTGTACATCGGGGAGCGTCCCGTCTCCCCCCCCACACCCCCCCGAGGACCACAATTATAAGATAGAGCCGGGGGAGATATGGCTGCACCGGAGAGGCGCGGGCCGGGTAACATTGACAGGTACCGCTAGATCAGCTTATCTCCGGCTCGCGGGTCCGCGTCCCAAACGTTCCTCCCCAAGTGCGCCGCCGTCCGACCCGGGAGGGGCTGTCGGGGGGGACGGGGAGGCACAGGGCTCCGTTTGGGAGGCGTCCCCGCGGCTTCACACCCGGGTCATTACCCTGTGACGTCTCCGAGACGTTGACGGCGAGCTGGCTGCCGAACGAGTTGACCCCCATCATGCCGCCGTGGGACGCCGTGTTGCCCAGCGACGGGATCTGGTTGTGGTTTCGGGGTACGCTGTACAGGGCCTCCGCGATGTCCGCCGCACGCTTCAGGATGATCTCCTGCAGGAGGAGAGGAGATGGGTCACGTCACACACACACACGCACACATGCCGGCCGTTGGCTTCGGCAGAGGACGTTGGCTGGGGGGGGGGTTTGTCGCAACCTTGCCTATCTGAATGCACCGGGCAAATTAACGGGCACAGTGACGGGCATCGCAATGGCTGCCGTTTGTGGAGAAGGTGATGTAACTGAGTCATCCACAACAAGGTTATAGTCTAAAAGAAAGACATCGGCACCAGCTAGGTCAGTGTATCTGAATGCAATAGAGCATGTACTCCATAGATTTATTTGGGAGAATTTGCATTGGTTTACTGAAAACACCTTTTGGCCCTGGTTCAAGGTTATTCTCTCATTTGAATAGGGCTTTCTCTCTCTTTCTCTCTCTCTCTCTCTCTGTGTGTTTTGACTGATTAACTCCTCTTTCTCAGATGTGTGCAGTAGCCAGGAATAAATGCGTTGGTAAAGCAGGGGAAAAAAAATGCAACCTCTCCAAGAGCAATGACACCACAGTGCTACAGTACAATAGCCCGAGGATAGGTTTGAAATGTAGGAAAAAAGTGCGAGGGGGGGGGGGGGAATACTGATTTAATTACTGCAAAAGTACACCCAGAGAAAATGATAGGGAGAGAGGGAGAGAAAGGGAGAGAAAAGAGAGAGATGGATGGGACAAGAAGGGAAGAGTAATGGTCTTACCTGATTGTTGTGTGGCATTCCATACAGCGCCTCCACGAGGTCTGCCGCTCTCTTCAACAGCACCTCCTGTAGGAGAACACAAACGCCCGTGGAAGATTAGCGGAGAGCCTCGCCAGTTTAAGGGGGCACACCAGAGAGTATACTTAACGCGATAGGCTACTGAGGTTAGTAAATCATCGGGCCTTCGTTCAGATTTGGGGAGCACGTGTGTCCCCCACAACACACTCCTTGGGCAGGTCTTCCCTGGGAAAGACTTCCACTGACCTTAATTAGACTAATTGGTTACATACAAATGAAACAATGGGTGAGAACATTTATTTTTAAGAAGCCAGCCAGCCTAGTAGGTACTCGGCATAACCTAGCACTAGAACCGCGCCGCTTCTGATAAGGATAATGAATGAAAAATGCCGGTTTCTAATCTGGCCTATTTTATTAGGTTCGGTTACACATCAGAGAGCTACCAGATTGGAGAGCGGTTCCAATAGTCTCGAACCTTAATGCTAAATGAGTAAAATAAGTACTTGAGTTTTAATGCCGCCATCGCCTAGTGGGTATTAAACAAACAAATACACGTTGCCGATATGAAAGGCACAGACATTGCATTTGGCTGCTAATTCCCAGCACTTTAGTGCCGTGGAACAATGACTCATTTTCCATATCTTAATTAAACTGGCAGAGTCCTTACAGACAACATCTCACCCCTAATTCAGGCCCCAAAATGGAAGGAGAGTTCAATGCTCATTCCTCTTTCTTCCCAACAATAAAGTGAATTAGCTTGGGTTAATCTGGTTCTTTCATAATGACATTAGGAAATTTTTCAATTAACCTCTTTCACTGCCTGTTGTAAAGGACTTTCTAAATGACTTCCCATCCAGCCGGTGCTGAGTGCTGGTACCCGGGGACAGGGGATGCACACCGTTGGCTGTTATCAGTGTCTGCCTGCCTCCCCTCTACTTTTAAAACAACACGGATTAACTTGCTGCTTAAGTACCCCTCCTAAAATGAGAATGGGCCTTGCCAAATACAAACAACACTGCTTGTTATGCAAAGATTCCTGCTCCTCTTGGTTGGGTCTTTTAAAGGTAGTGTTCTTGGGATATTTCCAAATGTTTACTAAGACGTTGTTTGAAATCTCGGCCTTTAGTCATTTTGCCACACGTATGTAAGATTTCCTGTGAACGTTCAGTTCGGAAAACACTTCTTGGCCTAGTCCCGGACTATGCAGGTGCCGTTCGATGCACGTGACATGCGGTCTAGTCCGGGTTGACTGAAGAGCCGTCAGATCACGGCAAATACACACGCCAAACCTCAGCATGTCCTGAGGCAGACGGATTGTCAACCAAACGTAGACGAACGCCGCCGTTCTCAAAAGAACAATGTGCGAGCAAGGTGCCCGTGATCATGCTCGGATTGGCGTTTCATTGGGGAAAGGCTCAGGCCGCGTTGGATCTTTTATTTATCAAGATTAACGACAGGAGGCAGGTCTTCTGGTGTAGTGCCATACGTTTTATACACCCGGCTGTCTAATCCAGAAAGTTGTCGGATGGATGGCTCTTAAAATGGGCATTTACCTCAGAAATTGGTGTCTATGCTCGATGTTGCATGCATCTAGTTTGCATAGAAATAAAGAATTACACTTGTCATGAGGCAGGTACAATCAATGGTGGGCCAGCTGTCTTAATCTCCACTCATCAGCCCAGGCTCTGCTTCTCTCCCCCTTCCTTTTTCTCTCTCACTATCTCTCACTTTCTCCCTCTTTCTCCGGGACGAAGACGGAGTGTTTTCCCCGCCACGTTAATAATCACTCATAATCTTTCCCTTCGTAAACACAGAATACTTTTCACAGGCCTCCCGATCTTAAGTGGCAATTATGACAATTAGAAGTGCCACGTTATAGACAAGCTGTTTTTCATTTTGTCGGAATGCGAACCGCTGCTACACTCGCCTTCCTGTACATGTCCATATGGCAATCAGGCAGAGGAGTTGAGAAAAAAGCTGCTCTGCCTCTCATCCTTAATCTGTCATTTACTGCGCAGCGTCTAAACTAATGAACCTGATTTGCGGGGACCGCCTTTAAGTGTTGGTCTATTTGCATGGGGAGGAGTCAGAGGTACGTGACCCAATCAGTCAAGGGTGCTTTGAATGAGTTTTGTTCTGTTTGTTTTATTCCGGTGTGCCCCACTCATGCAAAGAGGCTCAAGCTGTGAATATGATTAGCGGAGGAATGGCTGTTTGAGAAGCGCTTCCATGTAAATTCAGAAAGTCGCAAAGACGATAAGTGTAATTGACTCCCTTTTCACAGGGACATTACAAGAGTCTGGGTTAAACTGAACCTATTAAAGCTCAAAATGAGCTTGGCGCTTGTTTCATGACAAATGTGCTAGTGTCATTATCACAAGTGTTCATAGTAATACTGTGGAAGGCAAGTCGGTTGAATTGCGGGCCCTGATTACTCTGGAATATCTGGAGTATAAATGTAAATGCGATTCTATATGTGTGTGTGTGTGTGTATATAAATATAGATAAATACATGTATTTCTATGTATACAAACACACACACACATATATATGTATATTTATATCATATCTGTTAAAAAAGGTAACCAAGGTGATATGTCTCCAGGTGATAATGTCATTATACAGTAAATCTGGAAAGCAATTATTCTGTTAGTTCTAGCCTCCGGTTCTAAATCCATTGTGGGGGTGCAGGGGTGCAATAGATGTAGCTACTTCAAAAAACACAGGAAAACCAAGATGAATTTAAATGCATGGGTAATTGCTCGACATGAATGCGTTTCCAATAAAATATCCTGTGTATGGAGATTGAAAAGGAAGTTAAATGGATCTGCCTTCTCAGAGTGAGACAAGCCTGAAATAACGAACAGGGATAGGTGATGGTGGTGCAATTAATTCTGCAAGGAACATAAGAAGCCAGGTTACCGCGCTATGTTTTGCAATATAGATTATTTGATAGAGGAGTAAGTGAATGCATGCAGGCGTAATCATATTTTCCCACTCTCCTTTGGTCCCAGTGCAGAAAGGGCGGAATGGACTGGATTGTTTCCAAACAAGGCCTAAAAAGAGTGAGAATTCCATGGTCCCTCCAGCAATCGGTTCCCTCATCACATGAGCGCTTCCAGTTATCGTCTCAACTCCCGCCCAGGATCCTAGTATATATATGTGCTTATTTACGCTCCTCCCCCTGGAACGGCACGTCCTGATGGTATCGAAAACATCTGGGAGCAACAACAAGTCAGGCCTGCCTGGGCCGTGGTGCCAAGAGTACGTGTCCCGGGCAACATAAGCCTCGTCCTATTGGTTATCCGACAAATCACAATTACCCATCAAACTACACGCATTTCGGATGTCTACGCGGGAAAAAACTAAAAACGAAGGAAACGAAAATCTATATTATGGTAATATCATCAACTGAAGTAGAGTTCAATTACAGAGGACTTTCATTTCATCGTTAATACACACTTCACATTCCTCCCACCCAAATCTCTTATTAAATACCGCCACCTAGGAATGACACCCTCCCTCGCACACAAAGTCCCCCCCCCCCACGCCCCCACCCTCCCCACAGCATCTAATGCTTTTATTCCATTCTCTTCTCATTCAGAATATATGTAAGGGTCAATTGCCCCTTTACGTGGCGAGGAGCGTGGCTGTGACCGGGGCGAGGCGCGCCGAGACGGCTGGCTTAACCATGATGAATCACCCGGCACTTTCATTTACATGCCGCAGAACTCCACATTTGGGTCCATTAGAAGGGCAAATCAAATATTTATGTTGTGTATTGGAACTGCTACATCCCATCTCGGCTTCTGAGATCACCTCATGCGAGGTCCTCGCGGTGAGCGCGTAAGGCTATCTAAATTTAAAAGAGCGCTAAAGCCCCCCCTCTCGCCTTTATGCTAAGAGCTGACAACTACATTTGTGAACGGGGAAAGAGGTGCTTTTTCGGGATTGTTTCACCTCGGACAAAGATTGTTTTATTTGGGGTGGGGGGGGTTGGGTTGGCGGGGGGCGTTCTGTTTGTTTTTTTTGTAACTAATGGTGGTGTTAGCAGCGTGTCTCATATGTGGTTTAGTGCATCCAAATGGAAAGACAGGCCGCTGTGAGGACCGGACACCTATTTATTGGTTATAGATAGTTTAAAGTGTTTACTGGAACAAGATTGTCTGTCCAGATATGGCTGCCCGCTGAGACAAAAGGCTCCAGAGTGATTGAAACACATCGCGTAACACTAAACACTGACGCCACCATAGGGATTATTTAGTTTACTCTGGGAGTGTCACTAGAAATCTCCACAGATATTTTCACACCCGCGGTGTCAGAAAGTGTTCAGCGTTGGTTAATGATACGGGCAGCTACCACGCTGGGTTGTGGTAAATATCTGGGCGCACTCTCTTTTGTTGATGAAGCCGGGTGTCAGATGTGGAGATCTGAGCTGAGATTGTACCACCAGCGGTGGGGAGACTGTTGCTTTGTGGTTAATGATATGGGGAGCTTGCCCGCCGAGGGTCACCAAATATCGGTATGATATTCATTATTAGGCTCAGCGGCGGTCAACAATCTGAATCGTGCAGGACCTGCGGGGGTAATGTCACCCTTTAACATGCTATCGAAGGAGGGTCCCTCGCTTGGCTTGCCTCAAATGGAAAATTAGCACATTTTCGTTTAGTGGACTACAAGTCGTGATTGATTACTTCAATCGGAAAATGAATGAAAAAGAGAGAAATAACAAATCAAAAAATGGGCAAAACCTTTGGTTTTTTTTGATAAGCATAGCAGGGGCTTATGTCTTTTATGTCTCACATCAAAACTGCAGGCCTGTGATACGTGTCATCCACCGGGGGAACCTGAGGCCGGCTGGCTAGCGGGCGGCTAACCGCTTCTTTGTTTCTACCCGATTGGATGAAGCCCAGCCGAGGGGCCATGCGACGCAGTTGGATGGATATTAACGTGTGGACTTCATTTATTAACCTGCTAAGACAAGGACTTATAACGGAAAGCTTTGTAAACAAAAGATTAAACTGGATCTAGCTTTGGAAAATGAAAGGAAAACAAGAGTGGAATAATCACAGATCAGACTGGGGCACTGCTTAGATTACAATCACCACTGGTTACTGGAGTGGAAAACTGCTTAATTGAACTATTTCGCCGCCACAGAAAGTTTGTGCACCTCTCTCGCGAAATCCAAACAATTGTGCCATTGGACTATACACACTGCCTGGTGTGTGTGTGTGTGTGTGTGATTGGATTGAATAAAGATGACTTGCCAAGAGAGATTGCGTGTTCTAACCGATCTGGGCATTGAATTCTAACACATTGTTGTCTTTCTATGATAAACAGGCAGATGTTTTTTTTTGTGACCAGATGTACTGACCTTTGGTAACCTCTCTGGGTCTCCAGGGTGTCTGGGAATAACCTTCTGTAGCCTCTGGAACCCGTAGTCAATGGTCGGCTCGTTCAAAGCTACAGAGACAGAAAGAGTGAGGGAAAACATGTTATACACACTGTAGAGAACATTCTTTAAAGAAATCCCACTTAACCAATCGCTTAATCGTTATTCTGGGAGACAAGCAAAAGTGTGAATCACTCATTAACTGGAGCAACTTAGCTTGAAGTGAGCTGCATTTAAAAAGCTTGTTGAGTACAACTATAAATTTTGCCTTCGAAAGACGAAACCTCGAGCTAAGATTTCTATTAAAGTAAGGTTGGCACAAATTAAGGTTGATCATCTGAAATTAAATGCTTCCTCCAAACCACGCAAAACCACCCCAATCAATTCCCAACATTCGAAAAGCTTTAAAACAAAAAACGGTCCTGAATTATATGCTCAACACATTTTCACGAGAGCAAACACGAGAGGTCTCCCGGACGTCCAGCCGAACCGTGACGCAACCACCCAACGTTGCCCCGGGAACGTCCTGACGACTCATTTTTATTTGCTTGGCAGCCGGGCAATAATTGATGGAATAAATCCTAAGTGTTAGTCGATACATTATGAATGAGGCTCGGCCCAAAGCGCGGCGGTGTGGGGAACACGGAACACGTAGCAATCACTCCCGTCACCGCTTCCCAGTTGTGTATCACGGACCACTTTCCGCACACCCTCCCCAGATTTATAGCCCACCGGCAATGATGACATATGTCCGACTATCGCGAGTCCACAATTTATCCCCGGGTCCGGCTTTTCCTCCCGGTCCGGCGTACTGCCCAGCCACAAACGAGTCGGGAGGAGCACTTCATCTTGCAAAGCTTTAATAATCCGTGAATGGTCGACTACAACCTGATGTAGGGCACAATCACTCCACACCGGCACTGAGCCGGCCGCCCTCTTGAAATTGCAGGCCACAAATAGTAATTAATCTTTCTTTTCCACACCTCTCCTCCCACCCCCTCCTCCCCCCCCAGCCCGCCCCTCCCTCTCAAATTGTAATTTTGAGTACAAACGGTGGCGTGTGATAAATCAAGACGACGCGGTCCGCGCGTGTTAGTGCATGAATCATAATCTCAACAAGGACCGGGTTCCACTGCACACGGTGTGTTTAACAAGCTTTGGAACGGCGTCTCGGAGGTCTATTGGAACCACCTCCACTCAGAGAACAAAGAGCCGAGTGCCGGTGGGTCTGTAAGTGTGTGTGTGTGTGTGTGTGTGTACACGTGTGTGTGTGTGTGTGCTGTCCTCAGCCTGAGGGCCTTGAAGGACTGTGCACAGGCCATAGGAGCAAATAGCTATTAGGGGAACGATCGTGGTCCCCCTCGATGCAGATGTCATTTTCAGCAGAGTGACTTTGCACTAGCCGAGAGTCCTACCACTCCCGCTACATAAATCAATGAGCTCCTTTCTTTGATACTAATAAGAACTGTCTCGTCCATTCATTACCCAGCCGGCAATAGGCCCATCACTCATTACACGCAGACACTGACACACACGCACACACAATGACACATGCACGTGCGAACACACGCAATTACCCCAGCATGTAATGCAGTGATTAACACCATCAGGCTCAGTCGGGCTACTCTGATGAATCTGTAGAATGGAAGTGAACATGAAGGCTACCGATAGCCAAGGAGACAAGGATCCAAGCAGACGAGGACGTAAGGACGGTTGTGAGGAGACGGGCCACGCGAGGGGACAAGCCGACGGGAACACGAAGCCACCGACGAGGAGGCGATGCACAGTTGGAGACAGGGGGAGGTGCTAACTGGCCGCTTACGAATAATTGGTTGACCTCATGACGAAGTGGTACAATTACGGACGGGGAGCCGAGGACAGGAAGACGGGGACTGCGAGAGGAGGACGGCGAGAGGAGGACGGCGAGAGGATCTATGACCGTTGGTTCCTGGCATGGCTCTGCAGGGCCCCCGGAAGACTGGCAGGCAGGGTGAGACAGGAGCGATGCCAACGCCTTGACGGCCCGTCGGGGGCCCCAGGAGGACCCGGTGGAGCGGCCCAGGAATGGGAGTGAGACGTTTCCTCTCTAATAAAGCATCGATCGCGATTGCTATTGATTTTTACATGACATGACTTCGGATAGGGAAATCATCAACCCCCGTCCTATCTCAACACCTTCACCCCCCGCCCCACAAACCCCATCTCTACACCCACCCCACTCCATACGCCGTATCCAGGAGACAGGAATCCCCACGACAGGCTGATGCGGGACTCCGTCTCTGACACGGTCCAATTTCTAAGTGCGTGATGTAAATTCTGTACGTGTAAGAGCACTTCATAAGCAGCCCATTCATCATCTGAGGCTGTCTCCGTTGTCTTCCGGGACGACGTGTCTTGTCCGTGTCACGCGCAGATGTGTCAGGGAGCCGCGTGGCTCACTAAGGTGTTCGGGGAGAGGGGTCGGAGAGTGAGAGGAGCACTCTGGGTAAAGCAGCGGGGCTAAGCCCTTACACCGTACAATTAGAACCAAAATCACACAGCACTCAAAGGAGACACACACACACACTTACAAACACAAACAGAGTCAGTTGAATGGCAACACATTGCTGTCCGTTTCTCATCAATTATGGGGAGGTTGATCATCGAAGGGCCTTTGGATTAATAAATCTGGGCTGATGGGACTCGGTCAGTGAGGTAAATGCTCATGGACTATTGATTCCATGCTAATGTGCGGAGAGAGGTCACAGAATCCTTCATTAGCACTAAACACACACTGGGTTTTTGATAGGCCAAGCCCCCACACTGCAGCACACACAATCACAGAGAACAGGGGAGCGATCGGTACAGAGACGGAGAGAGAGAAGGAGAAAGGGATGAGGGGCGAAGAGAAAAACAGAGAGCTTGAGAATTGAGAGAAGGGGGGGGAGATGGAGAGAGAGAGAGATGGAGAGAGAGAGAGATGGAGAGAGAAGAGGGGGGGGAGGGGGGGAGTAGCAAGGAAAAAAGAGAGATTAACATATTTTGAGAGGGCCATTCTGGCGGATGTTATGCGACAGGGAATTGGTTGCTACGGTGCCGGTAAGTCTTCTTAAAAGAGCAGCTGGGAGATATGCAGAACAGACTTAGTAACCACGGACTAGATTCACCCCTTATTTCAGCCACTCCCCCAGTCTCAGACCCACCCCCTCATCTCAGCCCCCCCCCATACACACACACATTTTTCAGCTCCACCCCCCTTATCAGCCACGCCCCTTCCACAAAACAGCTCGCTGGGGAATATCCCCACCCCAGAGCCTGCTGGGAATAATACTCTCTCTTTCATTCGCTGTCATTTCTGGAACAGAAACGCAAAACCCTTAGAGCAAACCCAACGCACACACACACGCGCCAAGGAACACTCTGCGTGCCGGGCGTCCAGAGGGGTTGGCACATTGGCCCAGGCTTTGGCCCCAATCTCAGGCCCACTTCCGGTGTCAACCATGACTCCCTGAGCCTGGTCCAATCAATAGCACTTTCCCGTTTCAGAACTGGGTAATTATGAGGCGGAGAGATTGTGTGACCTCTCACCCGTTCCACATTACGGCGCTGATATTAAGATAAATGGCCCGGTTTTGGGTAAACATATGCCGCAATCCAAACTGTCGGCAACGCTTTGCTCGAGTATAATCTGTATTGATCCCCTAACTTCTTCCCAATTCTGCTAACTGACCTCCAGGATAATGGGGGAGGTTAGAACGGGGAGGCGGGAAAGGGGGACTAAAATGTTTGGGGTACATAAGAGGTTCCCTGGGAGAGCCGGCCTGACGACGGCGTTACTATGGATGTCCGGTCATCTGATGTCCACCGTGTGGAGCGGACCGCCTGCGTCATATCAACCCAGACCAGGCCACTGGCCCGACGCGAGCTGGGGCTTAGCGCTCCAACGTAGCGTCGCGTGCTAAATCAAATCACCCTGGTCTTTGGTCAAGGCCTGTCGTGAATTATGTAGGTATTCCATGAAGGAGGAAATGCACTGGCCTAATGAGCTTCAATGTTCTGTCTTTATCTTGAAAAGCAAAATGCAGGACAGGAAGACGGGGAAAGATGAGGAGGGAGAGAACTCCAGAAACCCACACACACACATACACACACCCTACTGGCTGCAGGCAAATGTAAAGTGAGGCACTGAACGAGGTAAGATTGGGGTCATTAAGTTAGTTACTTTTAGCACACCTCATTTAGAACAGGATCTGCTGGTTCCTTACAACAGAAAAAATATATATTCTTAGATGATTGCTACATGCAGTGTGTGCACTTGTGTGTGTGTGTGTGCACACGTGCAATACATGATGGAAAGCTTTGACCCTCTTCTCACAAAAAGTACAAGTGACACCCTACACAATGATAGATGCATTACAGCGACGATCCCTTCTTTCGGAATATGAGGAACTATACCAGAAGCACCCGAAGAACACTGAGAACACATGAGATCACTGTTAACCTCCTGTATTCCCTGCATGCGTGAACACATCAGACATGCACATACAATACCCTTCCCCTGGCTAGGTGACAGCTACCTTCCAACAGCTACTGTGGCCACACTAATAAGGACACAACTACTGTAGCCGTGTGCCCAGGCTACATAGCGGGACGAGGTCCTGCTCGGACGACCTTCTCACCACACAGCTGTGGATGAAGATTGTCGTCACAGGTATATGTCACAGGAAAAGGACATGGAGGTATTACAGACTGGACTGACACGGGGCCCCCGACAAAGAAAGAGCCGCATCCGCTGTGCAGCGTCTGTCTCTCTCTCTGTCTCTTTCTTCATGTCTATCTCTCCATCTCTTCCTTCATATCTATATCTCTCTCTGTCTCTTTCTTCATGTCTATCTCTCCATCTCTTCCTTCATATCTATATCTCTCTCTGTCTCTTTCTTCATGTCTATCTCTCCATCTCTTCCTTCATATCTATATCTCTCTCTGTCTCTTTCTTCATGTCTATCT
>JACXGK010005225.1:21506-34167 GCA_016801125.1 Novumbra hubbsi | reverse complement strand
CTGGGGCCTACCGCCCAGTCAACCTCACCACCTGGGGCCTACCGCCCAGTCAACCTCACCACCTGGGGCCTACCGCCCAGTCAACCTCACCACCTGGGGCCTACCGCCCAGTCAACCTCACCACCTGGGGCCTACCGCCCAGTCAACCTCACCACCTGGGGCCTACCGCCCAGTCAACCTCACCACCTGGGGCCTACCGTCCCCCAAACCTCACCACAATGCCTATCGCCAACCTTAAATTGGTGCCTGAAGCCTACCGACTATCGTACCCTGGTCAGAAACCGGCTGTCGTGTACCTTGTTGTCTTTGACGGTGTAATGGCAGAGGCTCTGTCGCTGCCCGAAGCGCTGAGGGACCTCCGCAGCGTTGCGGTCCGGGTCCACTCTGGGGAACAGGGCCAGGTCCTGCTCTATCTGGGCAAAGGACACGGGACAGTGCATGTCCTGCTTCCACACAGACCCGCTGGGCTGCGGACAGTCACAACCCTCATGGTACACAGGTCCTGCACAGGGGTGTTGGGGGGTGAATGCGTGAGACGGCGGGACCACTTTCGAGAGCGATGGAAAGAGATGGAGAGAAGGAAAGATATGTAGAGAGAAAGAAAGAGATGGAGAGAGAGAAGGAAAGAGATGGAGAGAGAGAAGGAAAGAGATGAAGAGAGAAAGTGCCATGTAGAGAGGTTTACCTTTCAGGACAAACGGGGACTTGGCGACGTGCTGGTGGTGGAACAGCACCTGAACGTGCAGGTCCGTGTAGCTGGCGTACATCCTGTAACGCACCAGGAAGGAACCGTCCCTGCGGTCCAGAACCTGCACCCAGATCCTTGTGAACTTTTCCACAGGGGACACGACCTTCACGTCGAAAGTGTTCTCTCCGGGAGACGACGTGAAACTGAGCGGGACACATAAACACACCCGATGTTAGCGGAGCGGCAAACACAAACACACCCGATGTTAGCCGAGCGGCTCACACAAACACACCCGATGTTAGCCGAGGGGCTCACACAAACACACCCGATGTTAGCCGAGCGGCTCACACAAACACACCCGATGTTAGCCGAGGGGCTCACACAAACACACCCGATGTTAGCCGAGGGGCTCACACAAACACACCCGATGTTAGCCGAGGGGCTCACACAAATACACCCGATGTTAGCCGAGGGGCTCACACAAACACACCCGATGTTAGCCGAGCGGCTCACACAAACACACCCGATGTTAGCCGAGGGGCTCACACAAACACACCCGATGTTAGCCGAGCGGCTCACACAAACACACCCGATGTTAGCCGAGGGGCTCACACAAACACACCCGATGTTAGCCGAGCGGCTCACACAAACACACCTGGCGTTAGCAGAGCGGTAATGACTGTGTTTGGCGATGATAAGGATAGGCATAGACGGGCTAATAACCACAAATCTGATTAACCCCCCCTAAAAATATATAAAATAGTCAAGAGGAAGACAGCCTCTACATGACCATTTTTCTGTGCTAGTTTTAAGATCCACACGTCATTTTGTGCTGGAACTGTAATCGTGGAAATAAAATATATTTTGCTCAAACCTGTAAGGAGAAACAAAATGTTTTGGGTGAAAACCCGACAACTTGAGAGCAGCATGGCTGCAGGATGAAATGACAGAGGGGGCTTTGTCAACAATGAGGGGGCCTATACATTTTTTTATATACCATCCGCAGTTTTAATGGGGAAACAACACCAAGGGCGCACAGATTTAATTCCCCCCCCCAGCCGGCACTGGGCCTGTTTGCAAGTGCTACTCAATCAACCATCATTAACGTTACCCATCATAGCCAAGTTACCTGGAAAGTTAATTAGCCACACATTCACCCAGAACCCAACGATGGTGCTCACGTGCATATTCAACTCACGTTTATGTCCTTATTATGTTATATTTGTCCGAATACCCACGTGAAGTGTGAGTGTGATTTTTTTATGTTGCACTGTATATGTAATTTATGCGGACAGTTATCGTTGCATATTCCTAAAGTATACTGTATAGGGTTAATGTAATCCTATCGGAGAACAATAACTTGGAAAAAATATGAAATGACATTAAAGAAGTCTGACACGCACCCACGACACCTGATTGTTTGTTCCACAAAGAGGGGCTTTCAACGAGTTTGGTCCACGAACACTACCATTACTAGGGATACCATTACTGTCGGTGACGTAGGACCAGTTCAACTTTCTCTGCCACTTCCTATATCACAACAATAATAATAATAATACACGTGTTTTCCCACCCTACCGTTAGGCTACATATTCGCCCTTGTTTGTCTGCAGGCAGCTTTGTAATGTCCACAACATACTTACTTCCTCCCTGAGCTGTCCACGGCCTGTATGAAGAAGAAACGCGCTGGAAGGACAATATTTGCCTCGAGTCCAGGACCCCATACCAAAGTTTTTGCGGCACTAGGCACGGCGCCGATGGAAGCCCCGGGAGGTGTCTGTTCCGACAAACCCAGACAGCACAACGATAACCACGAAAGCACTCTACGCAACATGTTTATGCGACTTGGCTTTCATATAAATATGTTGGTCCAATATTCGGTTGTCCTTTGTTTTGTACAAACCGTTCTCCGACAGTTAAATTTCAACCCTGTAAATGACCATTACGGTGAAATGTGGGGAAAGCCGGGCCATTCGACATCTGGCCGCCAGCAGCGTAGATAGCCTTCGTAGAGCAAAATGCCTTCTGTGAATTACGCGGACACACTGTTTTGATTAGAGTGTCAAGGCTGTATGCACCACATTACGTGTCTATCCGTTTGTTGAGGTTGCTGTCTGATTTTACAGGTAAAGTTTCTATTATAATACACGCATGCAGGCAAAATTACGATGTTGTGAAGTCCTTTGCCTGCAGACAGGCGAGGCTGGCAATCTGATTGGTCGCTCCCACTAAAACTGAGTTTAAGATTTAGAACGGGAAGCTGGTTGGAGGAAAATTGGAGGAAAAGGCAAGACATATTACGTCTACGTTCGTATGGGTATGGGATGGTGGTAAATGCCGGCGTAAATTCACGTTGGGTGCGTTTATGTTTTGAACTGGAAAATATCAACCATGCCATTAGAAAGCTGCGAGTGCGTTCGTTTTTGTGACGTCGGGTGTAAGTACAACGAAAGTTTACCTCTAGGTGAGACAACCCCTTTACTGTAACTCGATGACGTTCTCTAGGTTTTTAAAGATATCCATTCTCATCTTGAGGGAATTCAGTATCTTTACCGGATTCTAGGTCCAGACGTCTCCAATGCTAATCGCGGAGTAATGCACTGACTGTTGAATGGACTGCGCGTCATGCTTTGCGATATTTTGCCAGCCTAAACTTCATGTTTTTCGTTGGTGAAGCTGAGCATCTGAGCAAGAATACTGTGTTCCGTAAATTTTCTGCCACCAAAGTGCAGGCTGCATTTATTGTTTTCCCTGGTCATTTTACGCGTTCAAAAGATCAAATAGGCTTTTTATGCGATCCCAGGTAATTCGCAATATAAAATATATTCTTGGTCTATTTTTAATATGCATATTCTGGGACTATATACAGAACACATTTCTGTCCATAGGAATCAAGGGTAATAGGAGCGATTGACTAGACGCACATACCCATAGGAGCGCACCCGTTGTGTTGTAGAACACAACAGCATTAAATTCATACAGGTAGCACGACAGCCTATGTGTTTTATGGAGTACATCTTAATTCGTTAACATTGAATAACGGGTCAATTTCAGTTATGCTTTGAAATCCACATATCCTGACATTATAAAAGTACATTCTTCCGCTGAAAATACGGAGCACGAGCATCTCATTCAAAAACTCAGCTAGCGTGGCCATACGCGCCCCTTTTTAGCGAACGCGCACACACTCCAATTAAGTTAACACCAATCAACTGTCACTGTCCTAGTACCGTTGAACACAAATTTAGGCAATCAGAGTTGGTCAACCTTGACTTTCCTTGATAACCCGCAGTTACATCTGAGTAGGTTGAACTCCCTTCATTGTACAGCCCTCAATGAATTAACGGCGTCATATTTTCGGCCACTTTGAATAAGAACCCAGGGTGGCTAGATACATTCTATGTGTTGTGGCATCAGGACAGTGCCAGTGACGGCCCTATTCTTTCGGGGGCCCCAATCAGAATTTAAGTTAGGGGGGCCCTCTCTCTTTGTGGTCCGTTTCTCAAGAGCAGTTGGGCCCCCTGACCGTCGGGGCCCTAAGCAACCACGTATGTTGCTTATGCATAGAGCCAGCCCTGGGACAGTAGAAACCTTCAAAAGGCGCCTCTTAACCCCAGTCTTTTGATTGATATTTGGGTTTTGATAGTTTGTTTGCAGCATCTGTAGTAAGTGCTGTGCATTTCTCCAATCTTCTTTGTTCTCCAGCCTTGACTCAAACTGCCTGTTATACTCCTCTTATGTCCTGTAATCGGTAATGGCCAGAATTTAAACAACACCTAAAGTCAATGTAAGAAGTGAAATATACCCCATGGCCATTAATGAAAACATTAATTATCTTATAATGTATAATCGTACCAGGTCAATTATGTAGGTATGTTGCTCCGGATAAGAGAGCCAGCTAAATGAGTAAAATGTCAGTTGTTTTGTAATCCTATGGATTAATAACATATAGTACATAGATAATTTCGGTTTCAGTTTTCCTCCAAAATGCATCCAATTTCACCTGCAATTATAGCACAATATTTTAAATGTATAGCCTGCTAAAATACGTGACGTAAAAATACATCACATTTAGTGGGGAAAAAAAGCATTACATGATTGTCTTGTGTGCACATCAATCAATGTTTATTTAAATTTTTGATTTGCATCAAACATATTTTCAGTTGACTTTTCTACCTAGGAATCTCTATGACAGTACTATAATAGCAACAGGGACCAAAGGTGGCACAATCCATTTAGACAAGACAAACTTCACCACCGTCGTCGAGGGAACAACGACAGAGACAGTCGGCTTGGCCAGAAAACAACAGTGAGAACAGGAGTTCCGGTGACGTGAGACGGAGCCAAAAATGCAGGCACTGTATCATGATCCAATAAACAGGTACGACGTCTACAGAGAAATTATGTCTTAAGAAACGCGTTTTCCCTTGGTTTTTGTGTTTTTCTTTAGTCCCGGACAGCGATGTTGTACAATAGACATAAAAACAAAAATATACAAAAACACCCTGTCTTTGAGTATAGATTTTGCTATTGCTATTGAAGTCTTCTGCACTGACACTAACTCGAGCTTGTGGCTGGGAAACAGTAGAGAAGACCTGTTTCCATATCAAAAGGCCTCACTCGTTTTTGAACAATAGCATTTATATTAGCTGAAACGGGTTTAGACTGGAGTGTATACAACTGTGGGTGGAGATATTACCTTCTCATAGCATGTTAGATTCATTTACACAGCAGGTTAGCAGAATTACCTACACTTACAAAGATAATTACCTTGTTTAGGAAAAGGTTAAGGGGTAACTCAAATGCTCTCTTAGGCTTTTAAAAGACATTGCTGAATAATAACAAGGGATTGAACAATTCCTGGAACTTTCAAGTATATTCCATGGTTTCCACAAACATAATAGGTAGTGTTCTCAAACAGGGTTTTGGGAAAAACAGGGAATTTGCTGACTTTTTCTGAAATGTATCAACCCTAGTCAGAACTAAAAAGGCAACAGGTACATCGGTCGGCCCCCCGAAACCGACCAACTGGCTCCCTGTACAGTTAAGTAGGCAGCTCGTCATTCGGGGAAGTAATGTCGGGCAAGCCTTAGAAGAAGTTGGGTGAAATTATTGGCTGTATTTGTGTGTGTGTGTGTGTGTTTTACATTGTGTTGGCAAACATTATGGACACCAAGATACAGTTGTGATCAAACCAATCATTTTGGCTTTTGTATCATTTGTGAATAAAACAACATACCTTGTGAAAACAGAAAAATAAACAACAGTATTGTTTTTTTTATTAGTTACAAGGGGCTTTGTTGCGTGTACATTTATTGACTTGTATACAATAACACGTTATCATAGAACAACCTTTGTACATAGTAGATGGCGTGGAGAGTCTCAGACCTTCCACTATGGGGCAAGGAATTGAGATCTTTTCGCTGAAGTCATTTGTAGCAATTACATGTAAAACCAGGAATAGAAACACAGATTTGCTTCAAATTCACATCAGTCTGGATTGGTTACAAGTACTGCAATAATAAAATACCCATCTACTGTATATTTGTCAATGACAACAGCAAGGCTCATGGGCCTAATGGTCAGCTATTAGTTGTCTAAATACTATTCATTTCTCAATACAAATCACCACGCACACCCAATAAACAGCGGGATCTCCGATCCAGCCTGGTAGTGGGTTTTTTAAGAAGATCACACTCCATACTCGGGCTACTAGTTCGACCTACCCCTATTTTACATGACACCTGTGGACGTCTGAAGCATAGTTCAACATTATATTGTAAAAGAATACCATTCTGGATACCAAAATGTAAACACGGGACCGACCAGCCACGATAACGTACAATGACACGATACCCCGACCGAGAGCTTCATTCGGTTCAATTGCTTTGGCAGAAGAAAGAGTACACGTTTTGTCTTTACACGGGCTCGCATGAGACACAAGGTGTCTCGCTAAACGCTCATGTAATACAACCCATTCAGTAGGAGTTTCAAATGAAAAAAAAAAGAAATCGAACTACAACGAAAAACAATAACGGGGAATAAGAGAATGTCACAAAAAAAACAAGGAACTTGTTTGAAACAACAGACACCAATCAAAGGCCATACAGAACGTAGTGGCGCAGGTAGGCTGTACTCTTCTACAGCAAACATACAGTTATTACCAAATAGTGTTGTTAGCTCTTTGCTAGTCATAAGAGAATTTCACCATCTTGGTTTTATGGCACATTAATTATTATTATGTTAATAAACACACTCAGTACAGACGTCACAGACCACAATCAGCATGGCACCTCAACCGACACTAATCTCCATTTCCAATAACACGTTAGAAATCAAACGTATCTCTTCGTTCTTACATTTCTGTCAAGATGGTTACATTTAAGATAACAGAATAACCGCGGCAGCCAACTGAATGACGTTAGTGCTAGTAAAATGGACCGTGGTCCGGATTATGTGCAGTGACACAAGTTGAAAGGTTTGTTTTGTACTGCGTAGTGTGTAGACACCAGAGGTCTGGAAAACGATGAGCGCCGCGTCTAAAGGTGGGAATATGGTTACGATCATCTTCAGCAGTATTGTGTGAAGAAAGTATCGATACTTAAATGCTATATGTTATTAAAACCAAAGTAACACAAAAGCCAAAAGGAGAATTTGGCTTTATAGCAATGCAAGTATACGTTTTTCTGTTTACATATATATATTTTTCCATGTTTCAAAAAATATAACGTGGTTTTTCATACTTTCTGTTGTTGGCTTACAATATTAAATAAAGTTGTATTTCGTATTTCCCTCTGTTGAAGTAGCATGCTGCTTTTTAATATGGCAGTATTACGTTTTTACTATTCATCCATGTTGTTTCATGCAGTCTGATTGGTTTCTTAACTTTAGAGTATCTACACGGCAAGATCTGGGTAATCCACACACACACACACGTACAAGCATCACCCATTTTCGGGGTTCCCCGTCTTTTCAACTTATTTCCTGGTCTTCGTCCATCTTACTACTGTCTAGACAAGTGACCATCCTCTGTCTAATGACAATTAGGTAGAGACAGCCTACAGAGAGGCCCATTAACACAAAGTAACTCTTGTGTGCTTGGCTCTCTCTCGCTCTTTCTCTCTCTTTCCATATCTCTCTCCATTTCTCTCTTCTGTCTGTAGAGTGAATGTCCTAGCATAGCGCCCCCAACAGGCGAAGAGGCTGTCGTGACTCTGTCCTGCCCCTTAAAGCTGATACCATTTCTTGTCCTTTTGTTTGAGCATCACCTGTTGGGGAGCAGACAGAAGACAGACGTCAGTTAACCATGTGACACTCATCATCTGTGAAGATCAGATAGAGGACCGACAGACAGTCAGTTAACTCTATGACACTCATCACCTGTGAAGATCAGATGGAGAACCGACAGACAGACAGTCAGTTAACCTTATGATACTCATCACCTGTGAAGATCAGATAGAGGACCGAAAGACAGACACTCAGTTAACTTATGACACTCATCACCTGTGAAGATCAGATAGAGAAGCAACAGACAGTCAGTTAACTCTATGACACTCATCACCTGTGAAGATCAGATGGAGAACCGACAGACAGACAGTCAGTTAACCTTATGATACTCATCACCTGTGAAGATCAGATAGAGGACCGAAAGACGGACACTCAGTTAACTTATGACACTCATCACCTGTGAAGATCAGATAGAGGACCGACAGACAGACGGTCTGTTAATCTTATGACACTCATCAGCTGTGAAAATCAGATGGAGGACCGACAGACAGTCAGTTAACCTTATGACACTCATCACCTGTGAAGAGCAGATAAAGGACAGACAGACAAACGATCAGCAAACCTCATGACACTCATCCCCTGTGAAGAGCAGATAGAGGACAGACAGACAGACGATCAGTTAATCTTATGACACTCATCACCTGTGAATAGCAGATAAAGGACTGACAGACAGACAGTCTGTTAATCTTGTGACACTCATCGCCTGTGCAGACCAGATAGAGGACAGACAGACGATCAGTTAACCTCATGACACTCATCACCTGTGAAGAGCAGATAGAGGACAGACAGATGATCAGTTAATGTTATGACACTCATCACCTGAGAAGAGCAGATAGAGGACAGACAGACGATCAGTTAATCTTATGACACTCATCACCTGTGAAGAGCAGATAGAGGACAGACAGACGATCAGTTAATCTTATGACACCCACACCCCTCTAGCCTTAACCAAGGTTCGGCATCATTCAATCCAGCTGGCTGGCTGAACTACTGATTGGCTGGCTGACTGACCTGTTGGCTGACGCCGTTTGTCCGGCTGCCTTTACCTGGTGAGCGTGTGTGGAGAAGATCTCAGCACTGTTCATCATGAGGGCCGTTCGTTCCTCCAGCTCGCCGAGCCTCTCGCCCCTCTGATCCAGAGCGATGCGGGCCCGGGCCAGGTCCCCCACCACACCGCCGGCCGCCGCCTTCATGTTCTCCAAGCCCATGGGACCGGGGATGTGCTGAGCCAGGCTTCGAGATGCCTTCCCCGCCGCAGCCTCCCCGACTTCAGACGGACACAAGGAGTACGTAGCCAATGAGATGAAGGTGGATGGACAGACACAAGAAGTATGTAGCCAGTGAGATGAAGGTGGATGGACCGACACAAGAAGTATGTAGCCAGTGAGATGAAGGTCGATGGACCGACACAAGAAGTATGTTGCCAGTGAGATGAAGGTGGATGGACCGACACAAGAAGTATGTAGCCAGTGAGATGAAGGTGGATGGACCGACACAAGAAGTATGTAGCCAGTGAGATGAAGGTGGATGGACCGACACAAGGAGTATGTAGCCAGTGAGATGAAGGTGGATTGACCGACACAAGAAGTATGTAGAGGTGAGATGAAGGTGGATGGACCGACACAAGAAGTATGTAGCCAGTGAGATGAAGGTGGATGGACCGACACAAGGAGTATGTAGCCAGTGAGATGAAGGTGGATGGACAGACACAAGGAGTATGTAGCCAGTGAGATGAAGGTGGATGGACCGACACAAGGAGTATGTAGCCAGTGAGATGAAGGTGGATGGACAGACACAAGGAGTATGTAGCCAGTGAGATGAAGGTGGATGGACAGACACAAGAAGTATGTAGCCAGTGAGATGAAGACAGATCCACGTTTGGTTCTGGGGCAGATTATCATCCGGACACACTGTGTACGTACTGGGCTCTGCAGTTGAGCTGAGTGAGAGCGCACTTATTAAAAGCTTTATGCACTTTGTTCACAAGGAAAAACCCTGTGATGCCAGAACCCTCCGGAGCCCCCACATATAGCATGAAACCTACACAGCTCCTCCCTGTCGAAGGGCTGAGTGCTGCCCCCAAAGAAGCCCTTCAGGAATCCTTTGTTCTGGGCCTCTGGTGTTTCTATCGGTGTGAACAGCTCCCCCAGCATGTCCTGAATCAAAACATCAACCACACATGCACATTAAGACACATACAATCACACACGCACGTTAGATTTTAGACAAGGTCAATAAGCACAATAACATCTAAACACTTTTGGAATGAAGAAGGACATCAGTCCAAAACACACATCTGCAGACATATCAGTCTAATACACACATCTGCAGAAATCAGTCCAATACACACATCGTCAGACATATCAGTCCAACACAAACATCTGCAGACATCAGTCCAATACACACATCGTCAGACATATCAGTCCAACACAAACATCTGCCGACATATCAGTCAACCCACACATCTGCATACATATCAGTCCAACACACACATCCGCAGAATACACACTAAGTTATTTTGGGGTTGGTCAAAAAAAGAGCCAATTAAAAAAGGACACTGTTTTCCGTGTTGCTGTTTCACTGCCAGCAGATAGCAGTGTGGAGCAGTGTCGTCAGGCATGTCGCTACGTTAGAGATGACCGCAGTAAGGTGTTGTACGTTCCGTGAAGGCTTGGGCAATACACGCACACACACACACACACACAGAAACAAAGACAAACCTACACACAACCCGATCACACACGACAAGCGTGACATTTCACTTCAGTTGTCTCGTCTATGACTGGACTCACAAATGGTATCAACCGTGGAACCGGTATATTTACTGTAACAATTGTTGAGAAATCACTCAGAGGAAGCTGCAGGGGGCAATGTGCTGTCATGGCTACAGAGCAATGAGATTACCAGTGACACACACAGACACACACACACACACGCGCGTGCGGTCCCATAGATGACTGTGTAAAGTCACTCTGCTGTACACAAACAATGACGTGCACGTCGGCAGCTATTCAGGATTCGAACCTACAACAAACACAATCCGAAAACAAACAACACACAGTTGCACACACACACACACACTTGTGCGGCCTGACCTGGAGGTTATCCGCCATCTCCTGGCTGTATGTGATTCGTTGTATCTCCGTGGGGGAGCTCAGGTACAGAGCTTGGCCCCCGTTGGTGAAGACAAAGGTCCGGGCGATGCGCATGTCGGTCAGGGGCAGGTAGTTGATGTCCATCAGGGGTCTGAGACTGGGCAGACTGGGGTCACCAACCACAGGGGGGAAAACATCAGGGGTGGCAGGCAAGGAAGCACTACCGTGAATGTGACCAGGCTGAAGTAAGAGAGAGTTAGAGACCCCAGGAGGGGAAGAGTGAAAGAAAGCCAGAGGGAGGGAGCAGACCTGAGCGTCATGACGTGTCCGTTGGCGCAGAAGCAGGCCAGACAAACGCTGTTGCAGACGGAGACCACGTCCGCCCGCAGTATGAAGGAGGACTCGGTGACGTTGTGGGTGAACAGGACCGTCTGACTGGGCATGAGCAGGACCTTGGCCTGCTTCTCTGAGCACACCACGGCCATGTGGCCGTCCGCGCAGGCCTCCTGGGAGGACGAGGGCGAGAAGTTGACCAGCTTACGTGGGCGGGGCCGGTCCGAGTCCTCGGGGCCATTGGGGTCCCGCCAGACCTCATAGGGACCCTCCATGAGAGAGCCCCCGCAGTCCAGGAAGGCGAAGCGCAGCACGGACCCCTTCAGCATCAGGACGGTGCCTGGGTGTTCCAGAGAGAGGTTTCTCACATTGATTTTTAGAGCACAAAGAAAACCCTCACAATTTAGTTTGCTATTTTTTCAGATCCCTCTAAATAATTCCACTGGTTCCAGTTGTTGATGTAATGTGGGTGGAAGGGCAGCCTTAGAAAGCCTAATAACATGAAGTCCAAATATCACACTTTTTGGTAGAACCCTTTTGGATCTGGATAAATACTGAGGGCAAACTCCCCTACTCGTACAATAATCCCTTCATGACTATTTTTCGTCCAGGTCAGCTATCATTATCTCAGACCAGCGACAATTTCCCTGAGGTCACCTGTCATTATCCCAGTTCTCCAGTCCCCTAGACCAGCTGTCATTATCCCAGTTCACCAGTCCCCCAGACCAGCTGTCATTATCCCAGTTCACCAGTCCCCCAGACCAGCTGTTTTATCCCAGTCCCCCAGACCAGCTGTCATTATCCCAGTTCACCAGTCCCCAGACCAGCTGTCATTATCCCAGTTCACCAGTCCCCAGACCAGCTGTCATTATCCCAGTCCCCTAGACCAGCTGTCATTATCCCAGTTCTCCATTCCCCCAGACATGATCCCAGTTCTCCATTCCCCCAGACACAATCCCAGTTCTCCATTCCCCCAGACACAATCCCAGTTCTCCATTCCCCCAGACACAATCCCAGTTCTCCATTCCCCCAGACACGATCCCAGTTCTCTAGTCCCCCTGACACGATCCCAGTTCTCTAGTCCCCCTGACACGATCCCAGTTCTCCATTCCCCCAGACACAATCCCACTTCTCCATTCCCCCAGACATGATCCCAGTTCTCCATTCCCCCAGACACAATCCCAGTTCTCCATTCCCCCAGACACAATCCCATCTCCATTCCCCCAGACATGATCCCAGTTCTCCATTCCCCCAGACA